>OVAF01002523.1:0-15494 GCA_900406245.1 Odontarrhena argentea | reverse complement strand
GGTAACCAAAATGAATTCACGTTTTATTCTGGCAACGGAAAAAAATCACGTTTTTTTGGGGAAAAAATAATTCAGTTCGCGTTTTTTTAAGGAATTTTCCAGTTTATTATCCACATGAAACACCAATTAAGTTGGCCCTGCGAAAAATGAACCTCGACCCAATTCTTTTCACTTTGATATGTCCAAAACCTAGCTAATTCCTACTTTATTGATTTTCTCCCTTGGTCGCCTTCACACGAGCCTTTCTCCGAACACACATCACATTTTCGAGTTCAAATTGAATTCAACCACCGCCATTGAACACCAGCTCTTGCGAGAACACGAAAGTCTCAATCTTTTCTCAATTTCTGCGATACCCGTCTCAAATCCCGAATTTCACAAGAAATGGGGAAGAACGAAAAGACGTCTCTAGGTCGAGCCCTTGTGAAGCACCATAACCATGTGATTCAGGAGACTAAGGAGAAAGGGAAATACTACAAGCACCAGAACAAGAAGGTTCTGGAATCTGTCACGGAGGTTAGCGATATCGATGCTATCATCGAGCAAGCCGAGGAAGCTGATCGGCTTTTCGCGATTCATCACGACTCTGCAACGCCTGTCTCAATCAATTTGTGGGTTCTTTTTTCTCGATTCATTCTTCAATGATTTGATCATCTGAATCGAATCTCAAGTGTGTTTATGTTCTGAATCCAAAGAATTTGCCTTTTGGTTTGGTGATTTGTGTGTTGACAGGGACACAGCTTCGAGCTCGAGTGGTATGACAGCTAAAGAATGGAAAGAGCAACGGATGAGAGAGGAGGCTTTACATGCTAGTAG
The DNA here is from genome assembly GCA_900406245.1 of Odontarrhena argentea. Lineage (NCBI taxonomy): Eukaryota > Viridiplantae > Streptophyta > Magnoliopsida > Brassicales > Brassicaceae > Odontarrhena > Odontarrhena argentea. The sequence goes on along the minus strand of OVAF01002523.1, from coordinate 14,678 downwards.
TCTTCAAGTGCCTCGAAGGTATGTATGGTTTTCGACATCTCTTTTTGCTTCGTTTTAGTATCTTTCAGTATTGATGTTCTTGTCTTTTTTATTACTCAGACCTCCTTGGACACCTAAAATGAATGTGGAGCAACTTGATGCTAATGAAAAACAAGCTTTTCTTACTTGGCGCCGGAAACTTGCAAGGTTGGTCATGCTTCTTTGTAGTGCTGACAATGAATAAGATATATGTCACTAGAAGGATAGTTGCTGATAGTAGAATTGGGGATTGCTCTTATGCAATTGTTCAAATGTTTCATCCAGCTTTTACAAAGTCTGATCGTTTTCTCAAAGGTCTGGTACAAAGCTTGTCTGTAGTAAATGGACGATTAAATTGCGGAAACAGTTTAGTAGAATTCAGATTTGAATTAATGCTCACAAGCTAGTGAGTAGTGACCATGTTTGATCCACTGCTTGCCTAATGCTGCCACAAAAAATGGAAGCTTTTGGTTATTCTACCACTTTATTTGCTCTAGATTATGAGTTGATATATTTATCTCAAATTAGCACTTGATAAAGCTGGAGTACTTTGACAAGGCATATATATGTACGCTTGTTGTTTCTTCAAGAAATTTCTGATCCAAAGAAAAGCTGGATAGAGGTAGGTGTGGATTTGAGTACCGTTTTTGTTGGTAGAAAAGTATCTTATAGCAGGTTGTAGTTCACTCAAGATAATATTTTGTTTCTATTTAAGGTGCATGGTTTGATTTTGTTATGTGCAATTTTCCTTGGGACTTATTCTTCTGCTGTATTCATTTAGCCTTGAGGAAAATGAAAAGCTTGTGCTGACACCATTCGAGAAGAACCTTGACATCTGGAGACAGCTTTGGCGAGTGCTTGAACGAAGTGATTTGGTAAGTCATTTTGTCCAGGATATCTTTTCCGTCTCTTAGAGCTGATTTGAATGGGTTAACGTAATTGTTAAACTAAAATATCATTGGCTCTTTCGACTTCTCTTTCAGATTGTTATGGTTGTTGATGCTAGAGATCCTCTATTTTACCGTTGCCCTGATCTTGAGGTAACTCTATCTCGGCTGCACTTTTCTCTTAGTAGAATTTCCCTGATCTATATGACTATATCAAACATTTACGTGAAGATTTGTTCTGACACAGGCATATGCACGAGAAATTGATGAGCATAAAAAAACAATGCTTTTGGTAAATAAGGCAGATCTTTTGCCTTCTTATGTCAGGTAAACTTGTGCCTTGCTTTCTTGCCTTCAACCTTTTTGTTTTTGGCTAACTAGTTGGGTTGTGCATAATGTAAACGCAGGGAGAAATGGGCGGAATACTTCACCCGCAACAATATTTTGTTTGTCTTCTGGTCAGCCAAAGCTGCTACAGCTACCCTAGAAGGCAAACCCCTGAAAGAACAGTGGGGAGTACCTGATACCTCTCAGAAGACAGATAACCCCGCTGTTAAAGTATATGGAAGGGACGAACTTTTGGATAGATTAAAATTTGAGGCTCAAGAGATAGTAAAAATGAGGAAATCTAGAGGAGTTTACATGGAAACTTCTGCTGAATCGACCCGAGAACGTGTTGTGGCTGGCTTTGTTGGGTACCCGAATGTAGGAAAGAGTTCGACAATCAACGCATTGGTAGGTCAGAAGCGAACAGGTGTCACATCTACCCCTGGGAAAACGAAGCATTTCCAGACATTGATAATCTCTGAGGAACTAATGCTGTGTGATTGCCCTGGTTTAGTCTTCCCTTCATTCTCAAGCTCGAGATATGATATGATTGCTTGTGGAGTACTTCCAATAGACCGGATGACCGAGCATCGTGAAGCTGTTAAAGTGGTGGCTGAACGGGTTTCTCGGGATGCTATTGAGAATGTGTACAACATCTCGCTACCTAAACCCAAAACCTACGAGCCTCAGTTCCGTCCACCTCTTGCCTCAGAGCTTCTAAAAACGTACTGTCTATCTCGTGGGTACGTGGCAGCCAGTGGACTACCTGATGAGACGAGAGCAGCTAGGCAGATCCTGAAAGATTACATTGAAGGTAAGCTTCCTCATTTTGCAATGCCTCCAGAAATGACAGGAGATGATGAAAAGGAGACAGCGGATGATGCTTTGAAAATCCAAACAAGAGAAGGTTCACAGTCTGAGGAAGCTCCTCGTCGAGGTCTTGATCAAGTTCTAGATGATCTGAGCTCGTTTGATCTTGCAAATGGGATTGGGCCTTCCAAGAAGAAACAAGGGGACTCGCATAAACAGCACAAGAAGCCACAGAGGAAAAATTGATGGGTTGGTCGTTTGATGCATTGATCAACAGAAACGGGAAGTCACATGATACAGTGATGCATTTTTCTTATGTAAAAAATGTTAAGAAGTTCTACATCTGTTAATTAGATGTTGAGTTTGTACTTTGTGCAAAATATTAAATATATCAGTAACTTTTCAGCTCAGTGCGAGTCAATATATTGATGATTTGCCAGTCAGTTGAAGCACTTTCTGTAGTTGTAATATATAACCCCACAGACATTATTATATAATCACTTACTCATATGTACTATGTTATTGATATATACTTGATACATAACTGAGCTTTAATTGTCAGTTTTAAGAATTTTTAGTATTTTATAACTCACCAAACTCCAGTTTACCTAAACTCTCAACAATGTTCCTTCTTTGATCTTAAGCATCACTCTTGCACATGCAAGGTTCCCTCACAATTTTTCTGCTCTACTTGATAGCTTTGGACTTGTGAGAAATTCCAATAAATACCTTGAGCTTTTGTCCTCAGTTTTAGTATGTCATTGCCGTCATTTAATGAAGAAACATATCATGAGGATTGTTCTAAACTTTTTTTGTAAAGAAGGCAGTGATTTTCTAAAGAATATCATCTAGGATTCTAGACCTTGGCATATTATCAAAATCAAAAGAACCAACCCAAACCGAACCTATTCGGATCAAAAATATTCCATTGCATCTCTTATGCATAATTTTTGATTCTCAATTCGGTTTTAGATCGAATTTCATCTACAGTATATCATTAAAATTGGCTCCTTCAAAAACTTTTAGCAATTTGATAAATACTTCGAACACTACAAAAAATAACAAATGTGAAAATATGATAAGTATTTTGAACATTAAAAAGCTAGTGGAACAACTGTTTTATGTAGTTTTCATTAGGTTGATAAGTATTTTGAACATTAAAAAGCTAGTGGAATAACTGTTTTATATTTAGTTTTCATTAGTTAAATAATTGAAATAGTAGTTGTGTAGAGAATAACTGATTTTCCCTCATATAATGTGTAAAAATGATTAAATTATAGTGATTAATTATCTGGCTAAACTAAAGTGACAGAGAACAAAATAAAAAAATAAAAAAGATACATATTCACATGTACAAAGATTTTCTTTTAGTTTGGTATTGAGTCTGAGTTCGTCTCTCTGTCTTTTCTTCTTTCTCCTCATTCCTCTCCAGGCCTATTAGAGAAGAAACTTTCTGTAAAATTAAAAAAGGAAAAAAAAAAACCTAAAAGTGGGAATAAACTTATTTTTCAAATTCCTCTGAATCTCCTCTTCTCCGATTAACTTTGTTTGAATCTCTCACCGGCGAGGAAGCTAGGGTTTTCTTCTGCATCAGTTTGAATTCGAAATGATGTTAATTTAGACAATTTTTAGCTTTGGATCTTTCTTTAGTTTAGGTTAAAACAAAAAACAATGGATGTGGATTCGTCTATGGTACCGGAGAATGATCAAGATCCTTTGTCACAGAATCAATCTATGGAGAAAGAAGCCACTGAGCAACAATCACCGTCTGAAACTGGATCCGAATCGGCTTCTTTGACTCCCACCACGACGAATCCTCCTCCGGCGACGGGACAGCAGGTGACCACGGTGGTTGGTCCGAGATGTGCGCCGAGTTATTCGGTTGTGAATGCTATATTGGAGAAGAAAGAGGATGGTCCTGGTCCTAGATGTGGTCACACTTTGACGGCGGTTCCTGCCGTTGGTGAAGAAGGGTCGCCGTCTTATATTGGTCCTCGTTTGATTTTGTTTGGTGGTGCCACGGCTCTTGAGGGTAATTCTGGTGGCACTGGCACGCCTACTTCAGCTGGAAGTGCCGGCATTCGTAAGTTTTTTCGGTTCTCGGTTTTATTCATTTTTATTCAAAGCTTTAAGCTTTACTGCATCTTTGAGTCTGCGAAGTGTAAAATCAGTACTTGATGGTTTAGAGTAATGTTTTGAATGCAGGGCTTGCTGGTGCAACCGCTGATGTTCATTGTTATGATGTCCTTACTAATAAATGGTCGAGGTTAGTATAAATTGTTACCTGCTTCTTTAACAATTAATGGAAATGGACAAGATCTGGTCTTTTGTTATTAAGTGTGAAAGTGTAGTTAATATGGTGAGATAATGCTACAGGCTTACACCGTATGGAGAACCACCTAGCCCTAGAGCTGCACATGTTGCTACTGCTGTTGGGACCATGGTAGTTATTCAGGTAGGGGAGGAACTATCATATTGTGTCTTTTAGTGGTTCTTAGTTAATCAATTAAAAGTGACTATAGCAATGAACCTGCTTCTGAATTGTCTCTGTGGCGCAGGGTGGGATTGGTCCTGCTGGTTTATCAGCTGAGGATCTTCACGTTCTTGATCTCACTCAACAACGGCCACGATGGCACAGGTTTGAATATAAATCTGCTTCTAGTCGCTAGCTCTATCTGAAGTGGATTTATGCTAGTCTGCTGCTTGATTTAGAGTACACTCTTTATCCAGGGTTGTTGTTCAGGGTCCTGGACCAGGACCACGTTATGGACATGTCATGGCACTAGTAGGACAAAGGTATCTCATGGCAATTGGTGGAAATGATGGTAAGCAGTTTTACTTGCTACCTCATCAAAAGTGTATTTAAATTCTCCTTTGAATAGCCCCTTTTCTCATAATCTCCTTAAACTACTAGGAAAACGTCCATTAGCTGATGTATGGGCTTTGGACACTGCTGCCAAACCTTATGAATGGCGTAAGCTGGAACCAGAAGGGGAAGGTCCGCCTCCATGCATGTAATTTTGCAACCTTGGCTTCATTTCTTCTATGTGATTGTGTACTGTGCTCTGTAGTGATTTGAATTTCTTGGGTTTGTGTGTTGTGACTAGGTATGCCACTGCAAGTGCGCGGTCTGATGGCCTTCTCCTTCTCTGTGGTGGAAGAGATGCGAATAGTGTGGTAAGCCTTAGAGCTTCTTTCTGTATTTTTCCCTTGGTTGGATTAGACATTTGTTTTGCATTGACGTAATGAACTTTTAAGTTTGTCTCCTGGAGATGCAAATGTTGTATTCTTCTCGACGACCATTATTTTAACTCTGCAGTGATAAAACTTTGATCTGTCACTGAGTTGATAGGGAATACATTCTCTGAAGAACTTTCTTTAAACAAGATAAAGTGATATAGTGTCATGTTTGCATAACGTGAAAAATTCAAAATCGTCCTCCTTAATCTTTAATGTTTGATTGGCATTGTTAATGTTTTTGTATACGTCTGTATGTAGCCCTTAGCTAGTGCATATGGACTTGCCAAGCACAGAGATGGACGTTGGGAATGGGCCATAGCTCCTGGGGTCTCACCTTCTGCCAGATACCAGCATGCAGCAGTATGCAGTTGCTCTTCTTTTCTTCTCTTATCTAGTTCCATCAGAAAATTTAACTTTTGGTGGAATATTTTAGGTCTTTGTAAATGCAAGACTCCATGTTTCCGGTGGGGCACTTGGTGGTGGGCGTATGGTAGAAGACTCATCCAGTGTCGCAGGTCAGCAAGAGTGAAATATCTCATGATTATGTTGTTAAGGGCTTTTCATCAGGAAATACTTTTTTTTTTTTTTTTTTTTCCTTTTTTCTGTATATTCATGCAATACCTGAACAATGAATATGTTAGTTTGATACAACTTTTTGTTGTCTTAATTTTTGGATTGTTAATGAAGCACATTGTTTCCTTCTAAAAGCATGGTTATTGTCGGTCTTTCCTTTAGCTGCATCATTCTTCCTTTATCTGACGGGTTCATGCTTTTTGCTTTGTTCAGTGTTGGATACTGCAGCAGGTGTTTGGTGTGATACAAAGTCGGTTGTTACTAGTCCTAGAACTGGTAGGTATAGTGCTGACGCAGCTGGTGGTGATGCTTCTGTTGAGCTGACTAGGCGTTGCAGGCATGCTGCTGCCGCAGTGGGTGATTTAATATTTATCTATGGTGGTTTGCGTGGAGGTAATGGAAAAAGCTTGACAGCCATTATCGGTGTTATACCATTAAATGTTTGTCCTTGATTATGAACCATTTTTGTAGTATCTGAGTATCCTATGAATCTGGAAATTTGGCATACTATTTCATTGAATTGCAAGTGTATAGTATGTTGGGTTAAACTTTTTTTTTAATATATATATATATATATATATATTTGATCTTAATATATCCATTAGTTATCATAAACATTGTAGAGTTTCTATCTTCTCTAAATATGAGTGCCGTTGCTCCTATTTTTTTCTCTTTGCAGACCCTGTAAAACCTAACAATATTCTGTTTATGCTTTAGGAGTGTTACTTGATGACCTATTGGTTGCTGAAGATCTTGCTGCTGCGGAAACAACATCTGCTGCTTCTCATGCCGCTGCTGCTGCAGCAGCAACAAACTCGCAACCTGGCCGCTCACCTGGAAGATATGGATTTTCAGATGAAAGGACAGGGGAACTATCAGAATCAGCTCCTGACGCTGTTGTGCTGGGAAGCCCTGTTGCACCCCCTGTAAATGGTGATATGTATACTGATATAAGCACTGAAAACGCGTTGGTTCCAGGAACTCGGTTAGCTAGCTTCCCTGAGTCCCAATTTGTACCTTTTTTCCGTATTGTTAGCTCACCTGTATATAGTTATGAAATATTTTCAACAAATAACATTTGTAGGAGAACAAGCAAGGGTGTAGAGTATCTTGTCGAAGCATCTGCTGCAGAAGCCGAGGCTATTACTGCAACATTGGCTGCTGCAAAGGCACGACAGGTCAATGGTGAAGTTGAACTTCCAGATAGGGATCGCGGGGCTGAGGCTACACCTAGTGGGAAACCTTCATCTTCATTAATTAAGCCTGATTCTGCAGTACCGAACAGTGTTATCCCAGCAGGGGTTCGGCTTCATCATAGAGCTGTGAGTATAAAACTAACTATATTAAGTAAAATCTGAAGTTTAGCTACATATTTCCAACATCATGTCTCTTCTTTTACTACTGTTATACTTCTCTTATTATAAGACGCTAATACTTTGTTTTCCTTTGCAACTATTTTTGGATCTTTGTAGGTGGTGGTTGCTGCAGAAACAGGTGGAGCCTTAGGTGGAATGGTTAGACAGTTATCCATTGATCAATTTGAAAATGAGGGACGCCGTGTTAGTTATGGGACCCCAGAAAGTGCAACAGCAGCAAGGAAATTACTAGATCGTCAGATGTCGATCAATAGTGTTCCCAAAAAGGTAAGAGATTTTTGTTCTTTAATTGAAGGGCCGCAACAAAGATTGCTTGCTGGAACTATTGTAGAGAAACTTTCTTGCTGTGCTGGTCATTTGGTTTGGTCTAATAGGAATAAGAGAGTGGTCAGATAATGTAGAAGTGTATTTCCCCTCGTTTAATAGAATTAGATACTTATTGTCAAAAGACATGAAGTCCAACTGCATCTTGTGTATTTTTCATTGTTCAATTGTATAAGGTGACTAGAGGTTCCACTAGGTGGTTTCGATGAGTGCCTATGCAATGCCTTCTAATGAAGTCACTGCTCTGCTTTATTAGGTTGTTGCTCATCTTTTGAAGCCTCGAGGATGGAAACCTCCAGTTCGACGCCAGTTTTTCTTGGATTGCAATGAAATAGCTGATCTTTGTGACAGTGCAGAACGTATCTTCTCAAGCGAACCTACTGTGTTACAGCTTAAAGCTCCTATTAAGATATTTGGTGATTTGCATGGTCAGTTTGGGGATCTCATGCGCCTTTTTGATGAATATGGTTCACCATCAACAGCTGGAGACATATCGTAAGTCTGCAGCTAAGTCAATATGATTGCTACTGTCTCAATTGCTATTGTTGGCCTGACGGTACTGATTTTGTATTAATGGTTGTCAGATACATTGATTACCTCTTCTTAGGGGATTATGTTGATCGGGGTCAACACAGCCTAGAAACAATTACACTTCTGCTTGCGTTAAAGGTAGTTTTAAGAGCACCATTTTTGTGCTGTATCTATTCTGGTCTTGTAATCGCTTGAGTAGGAGAGGGTATGACGTTCCGTGGTTGACACTGCAGGTTGAATACCAACATAACGTACACCTAATTCGGGGAAATCATGAAGCCGCCGATATTAATGCCCTTTTTGGTTTCCGGATAGAGTGTATTGAGCGAATGGTAGTGTCTCATTGCTATTAATCTCTTTTTCCACTATTAGGGTCTCATGTCATGGCTACTTTGCAGGGGGAACGTGATGGGATCTGGGTGTGGCACCGAATAAACCGTTTATTTAATTGGCTACCTCTGGCTGCATTAATTGAGAAGAAAATTATATGCATGCACGGGGGAATTGGTCGGTCGATAAATCATGTGGAGCAGATAGAAAACATCCAACGTCCAATTACGATGGAAGCAGGCTCCATTGTGCTTATGGATTTACTATGGTAGTTTATGTGTAATGCTATATATCAAGCTATTTTCTTTCTTTGATCCTTATCTCACTAGCTCGTAAATTTGCTATCTGTAGGTCTGATCCAACTGAAAATGACAGTGTCGAAGGCTTACGGCCCAATGCTAGAGGCCCTGGATTAGTTACTTTCGGGGTGAGTGCTTTTCTTCTATTTCATATATCTGGTTGGTAATCGCTTCTTTCCTCATCATTTTGAGCTTCCAATGGTTTGCCGGCCCCTTAAGACCCTAACTTATTCGTTAGCTTATCAGACAATGATACTGAAGAAATTTATTTCTCGTTTGCTTTCATAAGTATTTCTACTGATTCAGTTACTTACCAAGAAGTTGGCAATTGCAGCCTGACCGTGTCATGGAGTTTTGCAACAACAATGATCTGCAACTTATTGTACGTGCGCATGAGTGTGTGATGGACGGATTTGAGCGTTTCGCTCAGGGGCATTTGATAACACTCTTCTCGGCTACAAACTATTGTGGTATGTCTATGGACCCGAGAACTCACTGCTAAGCCAGGGATAAGATTTGGTCTGATATTTTTATTGTAGAATGATAATTTGTTTCCTTCGTCATTAGGTACTGCAAACAATGCTGGGGCTATCTTGGTGTTGGGGAGAGATCTTGTGGTGGTTCCTAAACTTATCCACCCGTTGCCTCCAGCGATTACATCACCTGAAACTTCACCAGAACGACATATAGATGACACGTGGATGCAGGTATCTCGGTTTCCGTTCAACAGTATTTTAGTCCACCTGAAAAAATGTGGTAAACCATAGTTTGGAATCTACTTTGCAGGAGTTGAACGCAAATAGACCACCAACACCAACCAGAGGACGACCACAAAATCCAAACGACCGCGGCTCTCTTGCTTGGATATAAACCCCAACAGAAAGAGACACATGCGAGATTGCGTTCTTTCTCCCAATAGCCAGCCTCTTGGTGATCCTCATGTTGTGTACAGATCCAACCAAAAACCGTTCTTGATCCAAAATTATCGATTGCTATCTCCCAACAAGATGAATCACACGAAGAGACTCGATAAGGTTTTTGAGATATTGGGGACTTTCACAAACCAGATGATGAAAAGGTGCAAAGAAGTGAGGTCAGATGATTTTGGAGGTTAAGGAGAGGAGAGTATTTATTCGTTGGGTAAAAGGGTTTTTGGTCTAAGTTTTTTTTGTTTGTCTTCTCTATATATTTTTCTTTAGTATTTGATTATCTGTGTTATTGGGACACACGAGTGAGTAGAAAAGGGGTTAATGGTGGGAAAATTTAGAGATGTATTAGTTTGAGGTTTGTGTATTATAGAGAGGTAGTTTGTGTAATTTCTTCATTCCTGTTTTCAGTTTGTAATTTGTATCACGGTTTGTGTGTTTATGATACCCAAAATTTTCCTTTCTCATTTTTTTGTTTGAAATCAGAATCTTGGCCATGAATCAGAACAATACTCTTGATCATTTATAGCTGGGTCATTTTAGAGGTTCTTATACAAATGAACCAAGAAACTTGTATAGAACACACGACTGAAAGACAGATTATGAGGGTCTGTTATATATACATATACACACAAACACACACACACACTCATAAAGACCCATCTAGTGAAGCATTCGTTATCATGCCCATATTGATCACTATCTCCATGGCAAGACTAACTAAAATCTGACTAGAAAACCAAGTCAGACCATATACTGTATCTGCTTTCTTAAGCTAAGTATTGTTATATATATCTACATGTTTATATCAAACCCTATTAATCACTTCTTCTGTTTCTATCTTACACATCCATCTCTAAGAATCCACACAAAGGCCAAGGCTATACACACAACAAACTAGGAAACAAGGATATAATATATATATATATATATATATATATATCTCTATTATATCTCCATTAAGGTCTAGCTAATCCATGATTTGATAAGTTGAAGAAGAAGGGTATATGCCAGAGATTTCAGTACCATGACTTGTCGACCCGAAATGAATGTTGTTGAAAGTTTGGTCACAAGAATGAGGCAAGCCAAGAGAAAGGGAGACACCGTTTCCAACCATTGGTTGATAGTTTTCAAAACATCCATTGAAATGTATCAAGTTAGCCTGATTCACACGTTGCTTCTTGAAGGTTACTACGCCGCTGCATGTTGAGGTTGAGTTTTGCAGAGAGATTTCATTTTCAATGAATCCCTGATGAAAAGCCGGTAAAATCGCGTTCGAAGATTCCTCTGTAGTTGTGTTATTGTAAGGTTGCTTAGAGGATGAACATTGTTTATTATGTTCATTCAGTTTACCTCTTTTCCTGCTTTCTTCAACATTCATTTCTTCTAAATACATTTCCTCCACCATTGGCTTCCACACTCGAACTCGAGCATTAATGAACCAATTCGACACCTACATTCATTTTACACAAAATTTGTTAAGTATGGTACTTTGAATTTTATTCAATTATATTGGAATGTCTATATGTAATAAACAGAAACTTACCTGACTCTTAGTAAGACCGGTCTGTTTCGCAAGCATTTCCTTATCCATATCCCTCGGATATCTACACAAACCAAAACAAGACAATTATTGATTGCATGCATGCATGTCTCATCATCCTAATATTTAGTTGTTGCACTAATATATGGACTCTAATTAAGCAATACAAAAAAATTGAAAATAGAGGTAAATGTTGCTTACGGATGAAGAAAATGCTGGAAGAGCCAAGCGCGGAGAATGGTAACAGCTGTTTCGGGCAAACCTCGTTGCGGTCTCCAAACATTCGAGTGGTGATGAGGCATCTTCCCCAAATGCTTAAGTCGCTCGTCAACTAACCTTACACCTTCGTAGTCCTTTTCTCCTAACAACTTGTTTATGTGTTTGATTTGCAAACATATCATGTCTTTTACAGCGCGAAACTGCTTTGATATTGTTTGTAACGCCATATGTGTGTATGCGTTTGCTGATCCTAGACCCGCAGCTTGCTCAAATGGTGAGATTATAATCTGCATTTGTTCATTGTATTGCTTGTATCTCTGTTCAACCTGCATAATTTACAAAAATCATTTGCCAAATTAATTACCAATCTCTAAACCTTTACTTATCAACAAAATACTCTATATTACTTTATTTTTTTTTCCTTGGCTTAATTAGCATATGAATTTTTGCTTGTTTTTACATGTAAATGTTTTTTCTTTAATAAGCAAGTTAATCATATGCCTGAATCTCAAACTACCAATACATGTAGAACACGACATTTCTTGTCGATTAGAGCGTCCACAATAGCTAAACATAGAAGCTTGGTGGATCAAGTACAAAAATAATCAAGTGTTTTATTGATGTGTCAATATTGTAAAAGACATTTCTCATATTGCTTTAAGCCATGAATATCAATATATAGAAGGTGGAAAATGAGTTACCTTTTCCACCATGGAGATGAGCTTTGTTTTCTTTACCATCAAATCTTGCCGACAAGCAGCCACATCGGTCATATGACCACCGTTTAAATCTCCAATACCATCGTACAATCCATAACTCGCGGTTTCTTTATTCACCCTTGGCTCTTGTTTGGCTCCATGGCTATTGTTTCCGACGTTTACAATCTCACTGAGTAATTCTTGAGCAGCTCTCAAGTAGGTAGAAGCCAAAGCCCTAAAGCTTTGCGTTACTCTTCCATTCGAAACCGTGGATATGGAAGAGTTTTCTTGTTCTAATTTGCTCACTTGCTTTGGATATTGTTGGGACCCGAAGCATAAGTTGTAGAACTGATGGTTATGAGCATTAATGGTTGTTGTCGGGTCGGGGAACGGATTCATGTTCATCGCAAAAAGATCGGTAGAGGCTTCTCTTATCTCGGATTCTCCATGGAAGAAAGAAGCCATTATATTGTTTTACCTCAAATCGATCTACATATATATTAGGAGAAATTAAAATTAAGATTCAAATAAGAGATTATAGTTTCAACAAAACAAGCAATTTAAGAATAACTCAAATTATATGAATCGGACGTTATTAAGACTTGCTTGAAGAAAACGTCAAGAGAAGGAAGCAAAGATGATGAAAATTTAAGAACGGGGCACATCAAGAAATTGTTTTTTTTTATTATTATTATTAGAAATGAAGAGCCTCAAATAATAGGTGTGAGTTTCTCATTGTCCTCTGCTTCAATGATCTGTCAACTAGAAAGTCCACAGAGAAATTTATAATATACACATTTTTTTTTCTTTATGAGTGGACTTTTCAGAAATGGGAAATGTATACTTTCTTCTCTTTTATTTTGATTGGACAACTAAACTGTGACACTCACGATTGTTGTATCGAATATTAATGGTTATATGACTAATCATCAATCTTATATAGTTTCTCTTACAACGATGATTTTATCTATCATAAAACATGATATTTGCACGGCATACGATAAATAAAGAGTGAAATAATTATACAAGCTGATAGTATAAATATTTTAAATGTATACAATTTTTGTATGTAGAATAATGATATACGCTAAAAACGATTGATCTCGACGGAAAAAAGCAGGTTTAAAAAAAAAAAACGTAAGAAAGTTAAAGATTTAATAAAAATGATTTTATGATTTTATAATAGTAAAATTATGTTTTGAAAATGCGAAAATATGGATTATTGATATACAATATTTATCAAAAATATTATCTTATATTGTACAAAATCAAAGTTTGTAGGTCCCCTGTTGATTAATACATCCAACTATTCCATTTCGTATGCCCTGAATTTGCATCCAATTAGGATCACATTTTCTCTCCTTCATTAGGGACACTAGGGGTTATACGGGATTTTCCAAATGCCATCGATAGTGCATGCATTCACATGACATAATCTTTACAATGTGCTGAAAATGTAGTAGAGTTACTTACCAAGACATTTGTACCATATAGTTGTATAATTTTCATTCATTTTGCTGTACATGATTATAAGTATAACACCAAATGATATCAACTTATCATGTGATGTATGCACGTTTAAATATATGGCAACGCATACACTTTATCCCTAGCTACATGAATAACTTATTAGTATTTTAGGTCAACACATATTACTAGTAATATGATATTAGTGTTACTTAAATCTACAAACGAATCTAATGTATATGTATAATTAAATGTATATGGGAAAAGATAATAGAAGTGGGTCAGCAGAACCATTGAAGAACGAGGAAACGTCTACTTCCACTCCACACATCATAAGTCTTTTCTCCTTTTAAAAAAAAAAAAATTATTTTAAAACAAAGATCTTATATAATAAAGTATAGTTCCTCTCGTAACTATTCACTAGAGGCTGTCATTTGTCTTTTTTAGTGTTTTTTTTTCAGTCCTTCTCCATTTATTTTTTATTTTATTAATCGTTAATTTACAATAATTACATCAAAAATATATATGTGTTTAAATTTTTTTTTTATCAATTATGTTTTTAAAGAACNTATCTTTGTAAAACTTTCGTGATTGATAATTATTGCAAGATATATTGGTCGTATTTCATTTGATCGTTAATCATATATGATTTCACTCTATATTCCAATAGTCACAATTTATTTGTAAAATTCATTGGGATATATATAATTTCATAACTTCTGGTTTTACGTTGTTTTCACTAAACATTATATTATTCAAACATTGACAAAAATAAATAAAACATATTCCTCACATTTAATATCTCGCCTACTAGATATTGTCTACAAATAAATAAATAAATAACATATATATATCATATTACTAACAATATTAATAATGCTAGAAAATGATAATACTCAATATCAATATTCCACGCAACGCCTGAATTTCTTCTAGCTCTGAGAAGTTGCCATGTGGCACATCGATTTACAATTATTTGTTTGTTAGTACTTCTATTTACTTCATTATTGTTTTTACTCATCAACTAAAAAACGTTTGAACAACTCCTTAAAACTTACTCCCTCTGTCTCATAATAGATGATGTTTAAGGTTGTGGCACACAGATTAAGA
>OVAF01002522.1:0-15511 GCA_900406245.1 Odontarrhena argentea | reverse complement strand
AGTTTTTCGAGACGAAGAAGCTTCCGGTTGCGATTGATTTGAAGCATAAGAATTGGAGAGAGCAGATTGCAAAAGCTTGTGGGTCTGCTATGTTCTATATTAGAACAGGGACTTGTAGTGTGATCAAAGTTGGGAAATTGTCTATGGAAAGCGATGAAATTGCTGAGAATGTTGTGAAGACTGTGAATGGTGTTGTTGAGATCTTGCCTGGTAAGTGGAAGTATGTTAGGTCTTTGCATTTGAAGCTGTCTGAGAGCGTAGCATTGCCTATTTATCAGAGTGTGCCTGATTTGAAGCTTAGGATTGATGGTTTAGAGAGTGAGAAAGTTGTTGTTACGAAAGCTAAAGCTATCGAGGGTAGTGAGAGTGGTGAGGAGAGTGTTGCTGTGAAGGGGAAGAAAAAGAAGGGTAGGATTCATGAGGTTAGGTATATGGATAGTGATGTAACCGAGGAGCTTGGTGAAGAGGAAATTGGTGGTGAAATTGAGGTTAATGATGACATTGATGAGTCTGCGGATAAGGACAAGAAGAATAAGAAGAAGAGGAAGAAGGAGGTGCAGTCTGTTACTTTGAAACCAAAGAAGAAGAAGAGTGTGCTTAGACAATAGGCAATGGGATATCTCGAGTCAAACCTTTTTGAGTATTCCCGTCTTTTGATTCGAGTAATTTTGAGGATGTTCTTTATGTTTTTATCTTAGTTTTGATTTACATTATCTTGTACTACTTCTTTGAAACATCCAACTGGTGAAATGTGGTTTGGTGCTTCTGTGGAGTAATCATACTACTGTTAGCGTTTTTGCGTATTACTTATTTTTACCTTCTTCATACCAAACAGAGTCTTGAAGTACTTTCTGCATCTTGATCTTCATCTGAAGCAATGGCTCAAGGAAGTTTAAACCTCTNTCATGGTCGACATTTTAAACTCTTGTATTTTAGTCAAACCCATAGTCATAAAGAACTCTCAGTTGCTATGATTACACAGACAAGAAATAAGGAAGAAGCAAAAGGATCAATGAAAATATAACTTACTGAAACTATAAATGACATTGTTTATGAGCAATTGTTTATGTAGCTGCATACAAAAGATGGATAAAAATTATAATACTGTGAAACTAGTAGAGAAATCATAAAGGTGTATGAAGTAAACATTGTCATATAATGGGGACTTATGTGGTCACGAATATGTAAGAACCTAGACCACAACGCAGCTGCCTCTGAATTATTCTCTTGATGATTAGTATATTCCTTTTTCTGCTCTGTCTCTTATATATGCTTAAACCTTTTATTAGTCTCATTTTCTAATCACAGGACCTCTGTACGGAACTCTCCAGATCACAAAGTTATCTGGAGGTTGATACTCTTCAAGCCATGTCACATTTGAGATCACTTCTCCATTCATCCCATCTATCTCACCTGGGTTCACATATCACATCATCAGCAACACTGACTAAGTAACAAATGATAGTCCTAAACCAAATCTGCTTAGCTATAAATCTAATGCATGTGTGCCATGATATCTGCATTTCGACTCTTACTTAGTCAAGAATAGATTGGCTTCCCCATGATTGCTCAACAAACATTAAGAAATATAATAGCTTTTTCAAGTCATAAAGTGGTGTTTTAGTGAAGTTTGTGTTGATTTACCAGGCAAGTCTCGTAGTGGAGATTTCCGGTAGTAGTTGCAGTGTCTTCCCTGAGTGGAAGAGTATGGAGGAGATAAGATATCGAATATTGCACAATGAGTAATGGCTTTGAAACAGTGGATGTTGCCGCCGGTTGTTGGATATAGTGTGGTTGATGGGCAAGGGGCAGTCATATCAGTATCCTTGACCAACTTTGCAGGTCTTGCTATGGATGAAAGGGAACAACAGACTAATCAGAGAAGAGTGTTTGAAATGACTTGCATAGACAAAGAAGTTACATTGGGCGTTTTACGTGTCACTATTACCTTGTAACGGATCGTCTAACTCTGATGGTTCAAGCTCAGCCCAATCATATGACTTCACGTGCATTGAACCGTAAACGAGCTTGCTTAGCACTGTCATGCCTGGATGATTATGAAGTGGTATGATAGACGAAGGTGGCATGCAGAAAATACCAATCTGACCAAATAATGATCACAGCATGAGCAGACAAGAAACGCAAGAACTTGCAATACAGAACTTTGTTCAACTACAATGAATACGTACAGCATTTCGCCCAGATAAGAGGAATGGTCAGAGAAGCAAAAGGGAAATTAGAGATAATGAGAACCAAAATTTTTGTCATCATCATCAACACGAGAACTCTAGCAGACACGATGAGTTTACACAAACTATTATGCCTATCCACCTTTTCTCATTTATAGCCATTTTTTTCAAAATTAATAAAGGCATACTCTAACTTTTGAAAGGTGAAATCTACCAACAATACCATCCTGAAAGAAACTTTGCTCACCGAGAAGCTATCACACTCATGCAAATGAAAGTATTTTATTGCAGGCAGAGAATGGTGATTGCCATTACGCTCATTCCCTGGACCAGACCAGTTTCGCACCAATTGAGCTTCCTGTTCGAGACCAACGTCAGACGGCTTGATTTTCTCTGAAATTACAATTACAGGTATCACACACGGCTGCAAATATCAGACCGAAAAACAACAGTAGTCTAACGAGAGTGAGATACCCACAAAGAGCCTGCAAGTCAGACATCACAAGCAAAACAGTGTGCCTATAGAAAATGATGGAGCAAGCAAGATTACAGAAACGAAAAGGGAAGAAACTTAAAGAAGAAAAATATGCAAGACAGTGGATTAATAATGTAAGTTCCTACCCAACACAGTGCGAACCTTGTCTAAGGCCTCCTCAGACACAGGTCCATTAGGTGACAGAGATGACTTGCAAGTATTGTAAAGCCTCTGGATAAAATACGGCATGATATACAAAGAACAAGCCAACTCCAATTACTTAAGCTCCCGATCAAAAGTTGGAGCTGTTCTCAATTTCAAATAAGTTATGGCAAACGAAACAACGATCACCTTCTTCAATGATTCTCAATCACTGCCCTGTAAACGAGCAAAGACAGCAAATTTTAACTTCAAATAGAGTCCAAACAACACACATCTGAAAAACAAATAATCACAAATCTAGGATCTTTAAGTATCTGACAAAGTGATCTTATTAGATGAACTCTAACAAGTGACTGATCACTACAGCTACACTCACTCGAAGATAAAGTATCACAAGCAATAGAATTTTAGGTCAGTAACATTGCTTTTACTGAATCTTAAATCAAAACCCAATTGAATTCAACGGTGCCCATCAAATTTTGTCAATTTCTTTGACAATATTACAGCCAAAAACAAAAAAAAAAAAAACTTTCATTCGAATTACATACTCAAACACAAGAAATGAAGATTCCAAGTTGTTTCAACAAGTCAGGAGAAGAGAAACAGCTAAACTATAAAGAGAATACGAGAGAAAGAGTTTCAATTTCGGCGAGTACGAGAGAGAGAGAGTAAGAGGACCTTTCGAGCAGAAGAGTGAAAATCTGAAGAACGGCGACGAAAAATAAATGAATCGGAGGAATAACGAAGAAGAAAATGGTTTCGTCGGAGGAATCAGAATTTTGATCTTTTCTTTTTTGTCACTTTTTGCTTTATGGGCCATTTAAAAACGTTAAAACTCACTTTTCTCACCCATACTTTTAGAAATAGTCAATTCCAACCCCCGTTTTAGCTCGAATCAAATTCCACTAACTAGTTTTTCTAACGAACGGTTACAAGTTATACAATTTGGAAAAATTTCCACAAATTGATCCATTTTGGTGAATGAGTTATGTAAATAACTTTTTCCATTTTAATGGGGTTCACTAGAAAAACCTAACAAACTTTTTTTTTTAATGGGGTTGAGTTTTGTATATATAGACATAATTTCGAGTGGAGGTGACCAAACAAAAAAATAATGATAATAATTTCGAGTGGCAAGTCCACAAAAGCCCAGTAACACTAATATTCCCGGGATCGAATTCTGTACAATTTTACGCAAGTTTCCGAGTCTCCTTCTAGGTGGATACTTAAAGAGAAAGTTGGTATATGGGCTTTAAGTCTTTTTGATGATTCTACATAAAGATTTCAATTTTCTCAACTTCTCTTTTGCAGGTTTCACTGAGTTCACAAGTCTCTTTTGGCATACCATTATTTGTCCTAAAAGATAGCATTCCTTGAAGTTGTTGATTAATTTTTTTTGTATTTTTCCTTTATTCCCATAACCTTTTGTGTACTATTTTTTACCTTTTCTAAGGGATATTATTGTAACCATTTAATAATAAAAAAATAGTTTTTGTCCATGAAATTTACATTTCTTTGCAGTGATCAATGATGATACTAATTGATCAAACTAGGAGTTTATAATATTTGGTTCACATTAGATACCTATATGATTTATGTTTAACGATTAGCATTATTACGAGGAGAAATGTAGATCGAAAAGAGCCAAAATCGTAAAGAAAAGTTATGTAGTGTTATGTTTTTAGATATACTAGAAAATTTGCATTACTCAATTGATTTGTAAGAAGGTTTGTTCATGCATGTTTTAATAATGCAAAAATCTAGCTATGATGAATGTCTGATTACTATACTCATCATATCCCTTTATGATTCTTAGACCATACAGTAATGACAACATCGATGGCTCATCAATTGATGAAAATCATGTTGTAAGTGAGGTTATAAAAAAACTAAAGTAATTTCAATAAAATGAAAATTTTGGTGATTAAAGGAATTCCAACTCAAGAAGATGGATTCTTAATTATTATCAAATGAAACATTGGCTACTTGTGATGCATCGGTCTTCCTTTACAATTCTTTTGATGAGTTTTTTCATGGAAGAAAGCTATTGATTTGTTTATTGAAATTGCAACAACTGCCAAAGATGCGGATTTAGAGTTACCTTGTTTAATGGTTGCAACAAAAACTGATTTTGATTTAGACTCAATGGCAATTCAATAATACATATTAAAGTAATCCTGATCTTTCTTGATGATTTTCATAAAAAATTGAAAGTGCAAGTTAGATTGGCTAGTAAATATTCATCAAAATTGTAATCGTTGAATTGGATTTGTGCGATAACATCACCTAGATTTTCATTCGCCGCGAGTTGATACTTGGACGTGACCACCAACTGATTTTTTGAGCTAGTGCTCATATCTTTTCCACGTTCTTTGAATCATCAATTAAGAGTTCGTTCTTATTAATCTCTGTCGTCTGCCTTATATACAATCTAATGAGAATCATCTCCTAAAATTACAAACTACATACGATATAACGAAATCTACTAACAACAAAGATGTGTATCTACAAAAGATATATCTAGTCCCGAATACCTCATTGAATTGTTGACATGGTTACTATTAGGGTACCTCATTGAATTCTACCTCAAATGATGGAAAATAAAATAAAAAACTAGTTTGCCGGGACCCGTAATATTATATATTTACTAAATTACCCCTCTGAAGAAATCAGATATATAAAAAGCAAAATGATCAGAGAGCTTCATCTTTATCTTGTTTCTCTCTCTCTCTCGTTTCTTTATACACGAAGAAAACCTAGAAACCCGATTCCAAGAAGAAAGCTATGGCAGGAGTTGGACCGATGACTCAAGATTGGGAACCTGTGGTGATCCGTAAGAAAGCTCCTAACGCCGCCGCTAAGCGTGACGAGAAGACTGTTAACGCCGCTCGTCGAGCCGGCGCCGACATCGAATCCGTCAGAAAATGTTTGTTTTCTTCTCGATCTCTCCATTTCTATTAGATTCCATATGATTTCTGTTTGTTGATTAAGCTGTGTGACAAGTTTTCTCTGGTTTAGGGTTAGATTTGGCGATTAAATCTACGGTTGTGTTTTACGGTTCTACGATTAGGGTTATTTTCGTTCGCCGCCTCTGGATTGTTAGGGTTTTCATTTTTTGTGGTTTCGGTTTTGTTTGTAGCAGTAAGAATTCGTCTGATGTTGCTGGTTGATTATGTTTCGTATCTGGGTTTGATTTTGCCTCGCTTAGTTTTTTTTTTTTTTTGGTTCTTGTTCAACATCAATGATCTAGTTGTGATTTCGATTTAACAGTGATTGTTTTGTTTTTTGATGTGTTTAGTCAATGCTGGAAGCAACAAGGCGGCGTCGAGTGGCACCTCCTTGAACACAAAGAAGCTAGATGATGACACTGAGAACTTATCCCGTGAGTATATCTAAACTTTCGCACTATGGATACTGATTTTGATTATTGTATTGACAAAGAGCTTGGTAGTATGTATCTGTATTGTGGACCACAGTGACTCTAGTGTGTAAACTAGTTTCTCATTTCGAGAAGGGCAATTCTTAGAGTCTGTGTGCATTTTTTGTGAGATGAAGTCATTTTTCAGTTATGGGTATTGGATGCAAAGAGCTAAGCTTTGTATGTTGTTTTCCCAAATTACTGTGTTTCTGTATACATATTTTTCTCTGTACTTAGACTACGGTGATTCTAGTTTCTCATAGGAAAAATTCTTTTCGAATACGTCTTCCTGGGTTGTTAGTGTTTTCTCCAGTCTGCAATTTTAGTGAGGGGAAGTCTTTATTCGTTGAGGCGTTATTAAAATGCCAGATCTGAAGCTTTATATGTTGTTTTCCCATTTTCCCACTTTTGTGCTAGATTGATTAGTATATTGGTAATCTTTAACATCTAGTTTGCGTATGGTTTTGAAATCAGATGAACGTGTGCCTACTGAGTTGAAGAAAGCCATCATGCAAGCCCGAGGAGAGAAGAAGCTGACTCAGTCTCAGCTCGCACAAGTACGTCCCCTTCTCTTTGTCTCCCACTCTTGTCAACTGTTGTATGTAAAGATTCATGATGCTAATATGAGGTGTGTTGGTTCCTGTAGCTGATTAATGAGAAGCCACAAGTGATCCAAGAATACGAGTCTGGGAAAGCAATTCCGAATCAACAGATCCTTGCTAAGCTGGAGAGGGCACTTGGAGCTAAACTCCGTGGAAAGAAGTAAGAAAACAAAGCTCGTAAGGTAAAAGAAAAGCTAATCGCGGTTTCTCTCCAGTTGAAATGCTATAGAAACTATCTATAATATATGCCTTGGTTTAATGGCTTAGTAGAGTTCTGCGAGGAATCTTTTATGAATGTAAGAGACAAACAAAGCTGTTTGGAAAACCGTTTGTCAGTATAAATAATCCGTTGGTTTCTTTGCATCAATGTTACAAACCAAATCTGATCTTTCTTTGTGTTGATAAAAGTAAATTACTTTTCGAAATTTAAGATTATATTATGATTTGATCAATTGACATGTAAAACATTGATCCACTCGATTGAGAGGAATCACAGTAGAATCATAGAGGCCAATGTTTTTACAAGCAACCGTTTAGTCCTGGAGGATTAATCGATTTGTGAGCCCATCATAACGCGTATAAGTTTGTCAAATTATGTTCGGGTCCTTGGTTTTTCCTAAATCCGCAACAAGCGGAACAAATCTGATAGTGTCTACAACCAAATGAATGTAATTTTTGGGCTTTGTTTATCTTTATCCATGTAACCTTGTCGGGGACTTTAATGCACAAAATTAAATTATAGGGATCAATTTGTAAGTTTGCGTGAATACATACATACCCTGTAACTATTCCCCGCGCCACAAAACAAAATAAAGGCAGTACGGTGTGAGTCACTGAAGCTGACATTCACACACACACAAACATTTCACGAAACCCGAAGAAGCTTTATAAATTATTCTCCTCTCAATCACTGTTTTCGATTTTTTCATCTCTCTTCCTCTTCCTCGGTGGCAATTTCTAGGGTTAGGGCTCTTAACATTTTCTCGTTTTTGCCATTTCTGGAAAAATCAGTAAAGTCTTCTTCTTTGAAGAAAATGGAGACCGATGAAGCTTATCAAAGGAAGGAGCGAGCTGCTCTTGTAGCCATTGTTGTTCTTACTTGTCTTGCGTTAACTTCTTTGTTCGTCGCCTTTAGTTACTACTGCTACATTCGTAACAGAGTCTCTAAGCGTCACAGAATCAACAAGAGTAAGCTCATACTCTATTTCGTTTTTACCTGCACTTCTTGTTCTTACCTCCCTCCAGATACTGAAATTTGTTACTAAAGTTAGAATCTTTTGAGATTTTGGTGGAGATATGTTCGATTAGTGTTCTGGGTTTGTGTTTCTGATAAGATTTGTCCTATCAATTTAGGGTTTGATTGCGAGGAGAAAGGGGATTGTGGAAATGAACTAGAAGTTAGTGACAATGGGTTGCAGATTTTCACTTACAAGCAACTACATTCAGCAACTGGTGGATTTAGTAAGTCTAATGTTGTTGGGCATGGTGGGTTTGGGTTGGTTTATCGCGGTGTGCTTAACGATGGGAGAAAAGTTGCTATCAAGTTCATGGATCATGCTGGAAAGCAAGGAGAAGAAGAATTCAAGATGGAGGTTTGTTTAGCTCATTGATCTTTGCTTTTCAAGCTTCAGGACACTTAATGTTTGCATAGTTTACGATTGCTAAAGTTTGTATTCGGTGACAGGTTGAGCTACTAGGCCGTCTCCGCTCACCGTACTTATTGGCACTTCTTGGTTATTGCTCGGATAATAGTCATAAGCTGCTTGTGTATGAGTTCATGGCAAATGGTGGTCTGCAGGAACACCTGTATCCTACTAATAGCAGTAAGTTCATTCTTCGGGCAAATGTTAAAAGTTGTGGCTTATTAGAGTTAAATGGAGAAGAAAGATGTTTATTTTTTCTATCTCTATATATCCGTTGGATGATAGCATTATGAATATGATCCTAGATGGTGTATCGAGTTTCTCGGAAGATAATTACTAATTTAGTGAACATAGCTTGCGAAATTCTTCGTTGGATTTGATAGAACTGTCTCTTGGTCGTGCAATCAGGGTCTGGTTCTGTGCCACTGAGATTAGATTGGGAAACTCGGATGAGAATAGCTCTGGAAGCTGCAAAAGGCTTGGAATATCTCCATGAAAATGTATCACCTCCAGTGATTCACAGAGACTTTAAGAGCAGCAATATTCTACTGGACAGAAATTTCCATGCCAAAGTTTCGGATTTCGGATTGGCTAAAGTCGGATCAGATAAAGCTGGTGGACATGTTTCAACCCGTGTATTAGGCACACAAGGATATGTTGCTCCGGAGTATGATTTCGCTCAAAAAGTTTCTTTGCTATGCCATCCCTTAAGAGTTAAACAGTTTGAATATCAATACCCATATTTTCCAATTCTTTGACAGGTATGCCTTAACCGGTCACTTGACTACGAAATCAGATGTCTACAGCTACGGAATCGTCTTGTTAGAGTTACTGACCGGCAGGGTTCCAGTAGATATGAAGAGAGCTACAGGAGAAGGCGTTCTTGTATCTTGGGTATGCGATCCTATGACAGACCGAGTTTTCTACCTCATGTGTCAATTTCTTTTCTTCTCTACTCTAACTTCTTATTTTTCGATTCTCCAGGCTTTGCCTCATTTGGCTGATCGAGACAAAGTAGTAGACATAATGGATCCAACACTCGAAGGTCAATACTCGACAAAAGAAGTCGTTCAAGTTGCAGCAATAGCAGCAATGTGTGTTCAAGGAGAAGCTGATTACAGACCATTAATGGCAGATGTGGTGCAGTCACTAGTTCCATTAGTGAGAAGCCGTAGATCAGCTTCAAAGCTTAGTGGCTGCTCTAGTAGCTTTAGCTTAGCCCGGTCTCCTAATTCACCGGGTAAAGCAAGCATCAGTTCTCAGTAATTCCGAGAAAAAAAATGTAAACTTGTTTATGTTTTAAGGGATTTGTTAAAACAGGGTATAATCATAATGTAACACTTCTGAGTGATCAAACATGGAAGTAATATCGTCAATCAAAACAGTTTCGAATCTAAGTGCCAAAAAGAAAAAGAAAAATAAAGAAATCGCCATATTTAATGTATGGGCTAATTGTGGCCCATTACGAGGCCCAAGCCCTTAAATTTGTTTAGAACCCTAGAAGCTGTGTCGAGATCTAGGGTTTATATATTTTGCAGCTTCTTCTTCGTTTACTCTTTCGATTCGTCGGCCGGAGTTTCATCGCAACTCGAATCCGAAATGGTTCGTCGGAGTTTACTTTCTGTGAATTGATTCTACGTTTTTGATGTTTTGAGGTAGAGATTTGATGAGTGTTTGTTGATTGAATCAGGCGTCGGAGAAGAAGCTATCGAACCCAATGAGGGACATCAAAGTGCAGAAGCTTGTTCTCAACATCTCCGTTGGTGAGAGTGGAGATCGTCTCACCAGAGCCTCCAAGGTTTGTTCTAAACTCATTTCTCTTTGCTTACAGATTTGCTGATTTCACTTAGTGAGTGCTAGATTCTGATCGAATTAGTTCGTTGATAATTTGTAGGTGTTGGAACAATTGAGTGGTCAGACTCCAGTTTTCTCCAAGGGTAAGTTTCCTCCTACTCGAATCAATCCCTTTATTTCGTTCTTGAAAAAATGTAGGAATGGAGTTTTGAGATGTTAAGAACGATGATTGAAAGTACGCAATAGTGTTTTGAATCATCATTTTCGATCCGGATATATTGCAGTGTATGATTAGCGGCTTTGCTCGAAATCAAAGATGTTTGTTTACTGATTCTTTGTGAAGTAGAGGAGCTATCTAATGGTACTTCTGTGGAGTTCTGTTGCATTGCTTTTAGAATGGATAGTGTTCTGAGGTTGTATCTGTTTTGCAGCGCGATACACTGTTCGTTCTTTCGGTATCAGACGTAATGAGAAGATTGCATGCTACGTGACTGTCAGGGGAGAGAAGGCAATGCAACTCCTTGAGAGTGGACTGAAGGTGAAGGAGTATGAACTCTTGAGAAGGAACTTTAGTGACACTGGTTGCTTCGGTTTCGGTATCCAAGAGCACATTGATCTGGGTATCAAGTAAGTCTCAGTTCTTCTAACACCAATATGTGTCTACTTAAGTCTCTGCCTTTGTGTAGTAATCAAGTCATTGAATCAATTTTAGGTACGACCCATCTACCGGAATTTACGGTATGGATTTCTATGTTGTTCTTGAGCGTCCCGGTTACCGCGTGGCTCGCCGCAGAAGATGCAAGACCCGTGTTGGAATCCAGCACCGAGTGACTAAAGATGATGCCATGAAATGGTTCCAGGTGAAATACGAAGGAGTCATTCTCAACAAGTCTCAGAACATTACTGGCTAAAAAAATGTGTCAAACAGAGAGCTATAATCTGTTTTTGTTTTTCGGGTTCAAATACACTATTTTCTCAGTTTTGTTTCGCTTCTCTGTTCTTTATACTTTTGGATTTTCCTTAATAGATATTGCCTATCTACAATGATCGTCGTTAACAAAGTAGTAAAAATTCAACCATGGAATTGGGGTTGGATTTGCATCATGGAAATTACTCAATGCTCCTCGAAGCTATATGTCCATGACAGAGTCTGTCTATTATTCATGAGGACATGAAAGCTTTGTTTGCGATGTCATGTATTCGAGATGGATTTGCTCATAGATGGTTTACAAAGGAATGACCTACAAATTTTCACATTTCTAAACAAATTTGGATGTGTTTCGCGTTAGGTTTTCTACCTTTTCTTTCATTGATGTCTGGCTTTGTAAATTTAAAGTTACACTGTATATATAATCTCTGAAGTATTGTTCATAAAACATTTTTTTGGAGATTAGGCAACTAACCAAAGAGGTATTTTAATTGATGTGTAGTTTATAAAAGAAGGTTATACTCTTTTCCGATTGTTTTAGACAAAATCAACCTAAGGATTATTATTTCGGTTTTTAATTTTTTGACTGGATTTTCGATTTAGTTTCATCTTGATCCAATTGGCTATATTTTTTAATTAACAAAATTACCTAGAATTACTGTGCAACATTTGTTTTCTTGAAGA
The DNA here is from genome assembly GCA_900406245.1 of Odontarrhena argentea. NCBI lineage: Eukaryota > Viridiplantae > Streptophyta > Magnoliopsida > Brassicales > Brassicaceae > Odontarrhena > Odontarrhena argentea. The sequence continues at coordinate 3,616 of OVAF01002522.1, read as the reverse complement.
ATCTTTGACAATACCATATATTTATTACAAGACGTGTCAATTATAAATTACCTTGTACTTACCTCATATTAAACAACATAAAATAAAATATTATCCAATCATGTTTCATTGTCAATTCTCAATTGCATCAGATTCGAGCAAATTATTGATTAGTTCGACATTATATATCATGATCAGAAAATGACCAAATCAAACATTATACAACTATGTGTGTAAACACGCCTTACATATATAAATTAATGGAAAAAAACATATACAGCCAGAAAATAAAAATTTTGGCTCTATTCTGACAGAAGCTGGAGACAATAATGGAGTAATTAAACTAATAATAATTATGACACAGGCATTTATAGTTTTTATCTATTTATGATTTGCAATTTAATAAATGACTGGAGGAATCTTGACTTGATCCTACACAGATTTAATTTATACCCATTACCAGCCCAAATTTCTGTACACAATTATAAAAAATGTTAAGTCATTTTGTGTTTTTTTCTTTATTTTCATATTATTTCAAATCCGATGCAGCTTTATATTTTAGCCATATCCCCCACAAGCATCATCAGATGTGTCATCTTAGACTACGTCTATATATGTCATGGAAAGGGACCCAAAATCTCTACAAAGTTTTATTGCCTATTTTTCTTGTATGGTACGAGCCAAAACATACAAATTCATGAATATAATTTCATATATCATTGTCGAATATGAGATTTTTAACACATTTTCTCCATATTACAATTCTTTTACATTAGGTTAAATAGTAATTTTCCATCTTTAAACCAATTCAATATGCACAAGTGACTTGGCACAAGTGGCAAGAGGTAAGTCCGCTGAAGCAAGAATCACCAGTGCACCCGGGATCGAGCCCCGCTACCTACACACTCTGCAATATGCAGGACATGGCTATTGGGTCAGCCAGTTGTGGCCCAATCGATATTAAAAGTGTGGTTGAAAAAAAAAAAAAACCAATTCAATATCTATTACTCTCTTTAGAGATTTTTTAGAGATTTTTAATTACACATGTGTATATATATAATTTCCTCCTACATCAAGTTTTTAAATTTCAGATTAAAATGATCTTCAAGAGATTTATTTTGGTCATAAAATCATAAATGATAAATCTAAAAAATTAGTTTCTTCCTCACAAACTAGTATGTAGTTATATAGACAAAAATATCATGTCAAGTTCACAACATGATCCTTTTCAAAAAAAAAAAAAGTTCACAACATGATGCAATTCTGGGATATTGAAATGGACCACATCAACTCATATATAGTTTAAAGGACTCCAAAATTAAATAGACTAATCGGATTCACTAGACAGCTTAAAAACTCACGACTGAATTAATAATTTCACCTTAATCAAAATCAATCACGACATTAACTGCATTATAACATCCTTGATTCAGAATTCATTTTTATTATTAATCTTAAGATATGGGTTGTAATCATCTTCCATTTGGGATATATATATTACATAAAACTTTCTTTAATTTATTACATGGACAGTCTATATAGATCAGACGCGGATAATTAAATTAATGGTTTTGCATGGACTTAATCAAAGTATCAAACACATCCAGCTAATTTAAAAAAAAAAAAAACCTTATAATAATAAAAGAATAAAAAAACAAAATTTTCCACGAGAGAACCTTTCAAGAAACAAATAAAGTAATGGTAACTAGAAAACAACAACTAGGTCATATTATAATAATACGAATAGAAAATTAAACAAATGACACTAATATAATAACATTATAATAATCTCTTTGATATTTGCCTGCACGTCCCAAAAAAACAAAGTTAAAAGAGAATATTAATCACATCAGATTTTGATTAAAAACCCCCCTCTCCTCTCACTAATCACCTTCTTAATCCAGTACACCACCTTCATAATACCTTTTTTTTTTTGTTCTTTCTCTGTACTGCAAACACAAAAATCATGCATCGTAGATCAATTCAAGAATCAGATGATGATGAAGATGAGACTTATAACGACGTCGTTCCTGAATCTCCTTCTTCTTGTGAAGATTCAAAGATCTCTAAACCAACTCCAAAGAAAAGGTTTTTTTTTTTTTTACGAATTATGTTGTGTTTAAAGTTATTATTATGATGATCTGAAAATGTTAATAATAATTTGTGTAGTAGGAGGAACGTAGAGAAGAGAGTTGTATCCGTTCCGATAGGTGACGTGGAAGGATCTAAGAGTAGAGGTGAAGTATATCCACCGTCCGATTCTTGGGCTTGGAGAAAATACGGACAAAAGCCGATCAAAGGCTCTCCTTATCCCAGGTGATTTTACTGTTTTACCCTTTTGTTTCGTTTTCAAATCAGCGGCGGCTTTAAAAAAAACCGGAGGATGAGCGTAAGTTAGCATTAACGGTGGTTGGGCTAACTTACGCCCTTTCTTATATACGCGTCTGATAATTCCACATGGTTTTCACGCGCCAGCTCCTTAATTGTTGGGAGGTTTTTTTAATGTCGTGATTAGTCATAAATAGTCTTTATTTTATTTTTCATTGTTCAGTAAAATTAATTTTTGTAAAGTTTTAGTAGTGTGAGTCTTATTATATTTTTGGATAACCTCGGGGAAGATGAAAGAGTAAAGTAGTTTTGTAGATCTTGATTCTCATTAAAGGGTAATGCGCACAAAAAGGAAATTATACTTTTTACATATTCCTACGTGATTAACGTGCCAAATTTTATATACTATATTCCAAATTTATTTATTTGACGTGTTAGGAGCTAATCTTATGAACATATTATTTACTTTTGTTGTAATAAATGCTATTGTTAATTTTGCTAATTTTAACACTCTATCTAGGTTGTATAGCTTTTTTTTTTTTTTTTTGATCAAAAGTTTGTATAGCTAATTATATCTATAAAGAATTAAAGATTATCAGTGAAACATTGTGTGTGTGTGTGTGTTTTTTTTTGGCCAACTTCTTTTTCCATGTGTTTGAATTATATTTCAGTTTTTAATAGTTGGAAATCAATATCTGATCATAATATGAAAATTTCACTAGATTTAGTTACTTAATTGATTGTGTAATACTTTAATTTGAGTACTTTGTTTTTTTTTTTCAAAAGAAAACTAAAGTTTTTGGTATTAGTTGAGTATTAACACTAAACAAATGACTAAAAAATAAAGCTAATCACTTCTTTTTGTGTGTGTTTTTGTCTGAATCTCTTTCTCAGAGGTTATTACAGATGTAGTAGCTCAAAAGGATGTCCGGCGAGGAAACAAGTTGAAAGAAGCCGTGTAGACCCAACAAAGCTCATGATAACTTACGCCTCCGACCACAACCACCCTTTTCCCTCCTCCACCAACTCCAAATCCCACCACCACCACCACAGAACCACCACCACCGTCCTCAAAACCGCCAAAAAAGAGGAAGTAGAAGACGAAGAAGAAGAAGAAGAAGAGGAAGTAAATGTTCCAGTAGAGGAACCAGCAGGACTAGACTTAAGCCACGTGGACTCCCCTTTACTCTTAGGTGGTTGTTACACCGAGCTCGGGGGCGAGTTTGGTTGGTTCTACGACGCTTCGATCTCTTCATCGTCTGGCTCCTCTGGTAGCTTTCTTGATGTTACTTTAGAGAGAGGCTTCTCG
>OVAF01002521.1:0-15514 GCA_900406245.1 Odontarrhena argentea | reverse complement strand
TCTTGACTCCATGGACCTCAAGGATGCTCGATGGTTTCTCCATGGGAAATAATTCTTAGCTTTTTGGTCTTCTTGAATTTTCCTTTTATTATGTTTAGGTGTCCTTTTCTTCTACACTTCTGAATAAAACTTCTAATGGTGACTTACTTCCTCTGATGAGTTAACGAAACACATTTAAAATTCTATAAGTATTATCATTTTGTTTACATTAGAACATAGTGAGTATTGGAGAGCTCTGATGTTGTTTATGCCTTTATCATTTTTTCCCTGTTCTTCCTTGCATTCGCTCAATTGAGCTTTATAAAATTATGGGCATCTTCCTTTGTTGCTCCATATCTAAATCTTAGTGTTTTGGACATGCATGTTGTACAGAGAGCAAAACAGTAGAACAGAACTGAAGAAGTTTTTACCTTTTTACAGTAAAGATTATTGAAAATCAAAGTCCATTTGAAAGTAGTTAAATTTCTAGACGATGGCACCATCTGCAATGTTTGTTCCCATTCTCTACTTTGATGAGCATCATCACAATCCCAACTTTAAAACGGTCACAACAAGAACAACAGCAGTCAAGAACGACACATTGGCAAGCGTTAATTTCGACCCTGGCAATTAGATCCTAGCTTGTTTGGCATGTTTGCTCATAGTGCATGATAAAGAGGTCAGAATCTGTTTACGAAACAGTTTAGAGTGTTTTACGCAACTCAATATTAATGATTATGAAGGTCTTGATTTCTATTGAGAAACAAAGAGTTGCTGAGAAAGAGGCAGAGACAAAGAAAATAATGGCCATTAGTGAAGCCGAGAAGAATGCCAATGTTAGCATGATTCATATGCAACCGAAAGCTGACTGAAAAAGACAGTGCAAGGAGAGAAGCAGATATCAAGAATCAAATGTATTTTGAGCGCCAAAAGAGTCTCTCGCTGATGTGGAACTACAAAGAACATAAAACAGAATAGTGGGTCTAATTATGTTCAATGCCCCTAGTGTACTGAAAGAAGCTGAAGCAAACAAGTTGAAACTCACCCCTGAATTTCTTGAACTCAAATTCATCGATGCCATTGCTCGTAACACCAAAATATTCTTCGGGACAAGGTTTTGCTCTTCACTCTCTTATTTCTCATCTCCCATCTCTTATCTCTCTGTTTCCACTGTTCTGAATATGTACATATATTAACAGTGCAGAGACCTAATATGGTGCTGGATCAAAGGCTTCTTGGGAACTTCTTAAATCATTGGACGAAAGGCAAATCTGACGATGGAAACTTGGAAATGGCCATTGATGCATAGACTAGATGTATTAAACTAATAGAGGAGTTTGGACACGTCTGTTGTGGTTATCATCTTACTACTACCCAATTTCTTAATAGACAAGTTTTGTCTGATAAAGAATCTGATTAGGACTAAAGATATTCTGTGAAGAAATAGGTGGTCACTTGTCAAAACCAGACTCAAAGTCCAAATAAATCTGAGCTCATTTTGGTATTATTAGGCTGAAAATGCTGATGTGTCTTGAAGTCCTTTATTGACATATCATTTGATAAACGCATGTAACTTTCTCCACACAACCATCATTACACACATGCAAGTATGGGGCTAACCGAGTAAGAGGCAGAGCTCATATAATGACAAGTCTTTGTGTGTTTTGTGTTACAAGAAGAAGAATAAGCAGGATGTATGTGATTGAGCGCAAACCAGGAGCTCCTGACTTCACCACTCAGCTCTCTCAGGTTTGGTCACTTGAGATTTCTTAATAGAGTTTATAGATGACATTAATTTGGTAATCTGAGGAATTCATTTTACAGGATAAATGGCCTTCGGTATTGCTTGCAGTCGCTGGCGGCGTGCTTCTATAAGCGTTGGGAATTTAGCTGCTCAATATGCTTTTGCGTTTGTTGGTTTATCAGTCACTGAAGTCATAAGTGCAAGCATCACAGTGGTCATTGGTATGTTTCCTTTTCACTAATCCTTTAAGGTTTTGAAATGTCTTTGAGTTTGGTGTTTACATTTATAACTAAACAAAGTGATTATGCTTAAAATGTTTACTGTATTTTTCATTTTGAAAAAAAAAAAAAAAATGTATACTAAACGCAAACACAAGAAGTAAAAGTCGAGTCTCTACGTTTTTGGGTGTTGTGATGAATCAACAATTTATTTCTTTTGTTTCTTGTGTGTCACGGTGAATCCTACAGGGACTACGTTGAATTATTTCTTGGACGACAAGATTAACAAAGCCGAGATCCTTTTCCCGGGTGTTGGTTGCTTCTTGATCGCTGTTTTCCTCGGAGCTTATGCAACAAGCCAACATGGATAACAATGGTGCTTGTGTAGCCACGCCTGTCTTAAAAGCCTAAAAAAATATAAGCCTTTTTGAAAAATTAAACTAAATATGGGCATTTTTTTAGAAAAAAAAAAATTTGGATTTCTAAAAATTATAATAAAAATTATAAGATGGTAATATCCATTTTATTATTAAAATATAATAAAATTATCTAACATATAAATGCGAAGCGGTTTTTTATATCTCTGCTCACAAAAAAAGTTGGGCCAAAAAGACTATTTTGCCCACCCTTTTGTCGACTATTTACCTTGAAACATGAAGAAAAATTGCCACTGGAAAGGATAAGCACGTGGTTTTTTCGTCCGTCCCTGCAAAAATACACAGTCAGCGTTTATATCTCGCTTCTCGTGCGTCCTCACGAGAATTAATTAAATCAAAATTCCACCTCAGCTTTTGCCCCATATTTTTTAGATTCTTTTTCCTATAAATATATATGTGCTATCACCAAAACCCTAAAAACAATTTACGTCAGTTTTCTACCTCTCTCTTTTGTTGGTCGATTGTATTTTTTTTTTTTGTTATTACTTCTTCGTTCTAATCTGGCTAACGTGGTTGTTTTTGTTCATTCTTTTTATTCATTCATCCTGTAATTCTAGGAGGTACGTGTACACTTTTTTTGTTCTTCATGTTTTATCATCTCAATCTAATGGTTTTCTTTTTTTATTTATAAGTTTTCTCTAATACTAGATTTAAACCATAGGTGTTTAAATCATACGTACGCTTACTAGATTTATATGTTTAAGTTTGTTATGATATGATTATTCTCCTACGTGTTTTTTTTACGCAGGTTGTAATCTCTTCAACGAGTACGTATTCTAACTTTTTTTTTTTTTGTCGTTCACTAGCATTAGCATACTTTTTTTTATGTTCTTCGTTTTGCTCTTATTCCTCAAGCTATTTACTGATTTTCATGTTTATATATATACTGTTTAATATTGTTTATATATACATTGATTTTCATGTTTTAGGTTTGTGATTTCCGTTGGTACTGTAAAAGGTTTTGAGTCTAACTCTCCGTTTGGTTTTATTTAATATGAGCTGACTTTTTTTTTTTTTTTTTAATTCTTAACCTTTTCCCATTGTTTTCTTTTCTATTTTGCAGATCATAATATTAGAGCCAGAGATAAATTTTGTCCCTTACATTGATTCTTTATTCTAACTGTATTTAGACGTGGCCTGTATGTGATCTACCTTTTGAATTACAGCATTAGTACGCCATATATCATATGATATTCATNAGGTTTGTATTTGTTCGTTGTTATGGTGTCAAGGTTTTTGATATAAATCTTTTGTATCTAGATACGTCACAAGAGTATCTAAACTATAAAATATTTGTGTATATCTTATCTAACAGATAGTTTTAAACGTATAGTTCTTTAATTTTTTTGTTTACTAGGTTTAATAGCTCTTATAGTAGTATATTGTTCGTGCTATGTATTCTTCTAAAAGCTACTCACTCACAGTTCGTAATTTGAACGGGATACATCTAACTCTTTTAATCTGTGTCATCAATGGTTGGATTGGTAAATAATTTATGGATGCTGTGACGATGTAGATCTTCGAGTATGATGGAAGCGTCATTGTGGCTATGGTGGGTAAGAACTGCTTCGCCATCGCCTCACCATTGATTTCCAAAGAGTCTCCAAGATCCCCCATAATGTCTTCGTCAGCCTTTATGGTCCCGGTATCGATGTCCAAACACTGTAAACTTTCTTGCAAACTTCTTCAACATATTTTTATTTTTATTTTTTATGCTTCTTCTCTTTATAGTCTCCTGGTAACTGAGCCTGTTTGTATTAACTTTTCCTTTGTCACTGGCTGCAGCTATATTTAAGATCATGAGAGATAGACCACAAGTATCTGAATCAAAGTCACCTGAGCGTAACGATTTTCTCGGATTATATGTTTCTAGAGAGATCCAGCTGAGCGACCAACCCCATCTATGTTACTAGAACACCGGATCCTTAAGAACTTTTTAACCAATCTCACTATAATCATGTGCTATTCATAGTGACATAATTATGTTATTGTTCTTCACATACCGTATCATATAAATTTTGAGAAATCAAATAAAATACATGTTATGTTTTGTTCTTCTCAGATACATATAAATTTACATTAAAGTATTCTGTGTTTAGATTTTTGTGTAAATCACTTTTTGATTTACGATTTTCATCTTCTCTTTTACTTTTGTTGCTAATCGTATTTTTTTTTCGAAGGACATGGACATGGATCATCCTTGAATATAGTTGCCTCTAAAAGGAAGGCTACGTCACGTTCATGATGCATTCACCGTATTTATTTTGTTCGTATTTTTATTTATGCCAAATTTTTATCTTATGTTCTCTTGGAAATCCATGTTTGATGCTATGATCAATCTATCGTTTTTGTAGTTGTTCATTCATCCTGTAATTCTATGAGGTATATCTATATATTTTTTTCTCCACCTTTTGATCTCAAATCTAATCATATGTTTGTTGGCTAAGAGGACGAAGAGGGCAAGAGTTGAAAATGAGAACGTGTGTTATGTTCACTTAACATGCAATGTAGTTTTTTTTTTTTGGATTAGGTGTTGAAAATTTCGATGATGTGTGCTTGCATGTGTCAAGTAATTGATCGAGACTAGATTCTACTTCCATGCATGTTTTGTCTCTTTTTAATAGTGACATTATATCCTTACATGTTTTGTCTCTTTTTAATTTTGATTTGTGTTTTGGAGCTTTCATGTGTGTTTGGAACTTCCATGCTTAATCTCATATTTTTATTTTTTATATAAGTTTTTATATTTGATATAGATAGTTTCTCAAACAAGCTAGGAAGTTGCCATGAGTATGTCTTTGTATTAACTTATCTTTTTTAATACCTCTATGTTTTTAAGATTAATGTGATTGATTGTCGCTGTACCGAAAGAGTTTAATCACTGATTTATATTCTTTCAGGTTTCTCGAAGTTGATCCCCATAGGAGATATATATTCTTTTTGATAATTACATGTCTTTGTACCTTAACTCTTCAAACCTTATAGCATCAGAAACTGGTTGGAAAAGAAAGGTTGGTTTCTACTTTTCTATGGTGTGTTGGGGTCTGATTCTATGTTTTTCCATCTTTTATCTTATGCGTTCTATAATTTCCAAGTGTGTTTAAAACTTCCATGATTGATACATAATCAACTCAATTTATATCAGCTCTGGTGTGCTCTCACAATTGTGGAATTACCTATCTGTTCTCAAATAACTAAGTTAGGTTATTTATAGCGAACAACCTATGTATGTTACTAATTTTGTGAGGCTTTTCTCATATTTGGGCATGAGATAATACTTTAAAAGCTTTCTCTAGATTAGTAGAAATTAATTTAATTATAATTATTTTTTAATTCTTCTAAATGATCTTTAGGTACAAAAGTGATTAATCATCAAATCAAATGACATGGTGAGAATTTTGTAGAGGTAATATTATCATCTAATATTGGTTTCTTCCGCAAGGATTCATCTCCTCTTGACTTAAGCTTTTGTACTATCATGGATAGCTTTTCACTAACCTTTTATTCAAGGTATAGTCGAATCCTTCCATGATCTCTAAGTTTTTATTTTCAAAGCTAAAAATCATCTTTTTCTTATATGGTTTTGTGGTGAGCTTATACATCTTCTTCAAGGTGAGCAACTTCGACCGTATGGTCGTTTTAAAATGATTTTGTAGTTAATTAGCTTATACAACTTTATTTTTGCTTTTGTTTGATTTGTTGGTATCTACGAGGTGATGGTATGGTGGTGATTAATGGATGATCTTAAACTTGAATTTTCCAAATGAGGTATGGGTTGTGGAAGTAGCTCAGATAGTATTGAAATAAATTACTATTAGTTTCAGAGAATTGGTCATGCTCGGAGAGAACCGATAGGCCAGATTACACAATCTAGCCATTCTAGACGAAACTGAGGTAATTTTATTTGCTGTGATATTTTTTCCTCTTAAACTCACATTCTCTGTTTTAATTGATTGGCCTATATTTTTTACTAGCTTACTCTATGATTGTGGGATGGAGCGGTGTGGTGCGTATTTTTGTTTTAGATGAGGAGCGTGCGTGTGTTCTATGGCGATTAACGGGGAGTATGGCGTGAACGCCGTGAAGATTGTGTCAGGAATAGTTTTACGTGGTTTGTACAAAAGCGTTAAGTTATGTGGCAGGGGATGTGCTGGTGGAAATTAAGGCCACAATTTCTTTTCATATTACTAAATGTTTCCTTTTTTTTTTTGTATTTGGAATGTTCTTTGAGTTCGTCACAACGTAATTGATTTTGAATTGTTCCTTTTTTTTATAACATGGTATTATTTTTAAAAAATGTTAAATATGTATATTTAAAAATATTTCTAGAATAATTTTTTATTAGCACTTATACGTAAGTCTATGGATATGAGTTGGAGTAAAAACTATTTGATTCAAGTTTATCTTGAATATTGTATGCTATTATTTATTATGTGGTGTTATCTAATTTTCTTGATTATATGAACAATCTTAATGTTATCTAATATAATTTTTTTGCTTATATATAGTATATAAAAAAGATAATAATTTATTTATAGTGTATTAATTTTCATTGATAGACCATGGAGATAATTATGTTGTACTTATAGTACTCGAGAATATACATATATATAATATTGGTTTTTTGACCAAAATAAAATAAAATCTATATATATATATAATATTGGTTTAGGAGTAGGATAATATACATGTAAATATAGGCAATCTTATCTCGAGTTACAAAGTATTTACTAGAGAAGATTTCAGCAAAAATAATTGCACGACAAGTCTCTTTTGCCATAAATGAGAGCGATTTTGGTATAATTAGTTAGATCAAGGTTTTTTTTGTCAGTTTACACCAAAAATTTCAGCTCAATTCATATATCTATTCTGGTTCGTCCTCATGAATGTTAAATTACCTAAATTCCCTAAACTTAATCGCTTATTTACGATTACCTTTGTTAAATTTTCCTCCTATTTTTTCGATCCCTTTTAGATATATAATCAAATTTATATTAAATTTTTCCGTAGCTTAGCAACAAAACTGAATTTTGTAACTATATCTAAACCCAGTAAAAAATAAAACTTAATTTAATAACCCAAATGAAAAGATTAAACATTCCTCCTTATCATTAGATTTTAAAATATTAGTACTTATTAATTGATACTTTTTAATTGATTAAATTTTTCGAAATATGCATTAAGATAGATACCAACGCATATATATATATATATATATATATATATATATTAAAAAAAAATAGCTCGCAAGAGTTTTAATATAAGTAAGCATTTAGGAATTTCTTAGACATATTTAATGTCCACTATATTTTAGAAACCGCTTAGAAAAATAACCAAAACTGAGAACCGAACAAAAAATACTAGAAACCCAACCGATTTATTAAAATATCAATGGATCCTCGACTACTAGAACCGAAAAACCGGAGCAAAACTGAGAACTAAACGGGTATCTGAATACCCAAAAAGTAAGTTCATTCATAGATTTTCTAATTTAAGGTTGGATATGTTTAGGTAGTTCAAGGATATTTTATAATTTGTTTCTCTTAATTATTTTGTGTTATTCAGTTAGTTTGGATATTTACGGTTATTTTTAAATGAATTAGATAAAAACGATAAAATTGAAGTGTATATATTATCTTAGATTTTTATATTTGTATTATTATTTTCATGAATATTGGATATTTTTAGACAATTTGGGTAAAAAATATCGAAACCGAACCCGAAAATTTTCGATTACAAATCGGTTTTTCATCAAAGTATTTGAACCGACATGAAACAAGGGAGAACCGAATAAAAACAAAACCGATTCCAAGCAATTAAATGGTTTACCGACTTGAACCAGTAAAATGACTCTTAATCCATTTTATAATATTCATTTAACATCGAATAGTTTTATTTGCAGGTAATCAAAAAACGCGCAGCACCAATATAGCCCCGTGCATTGAGTAGATTGCATATAAAGTCTACTTAGCTGATTGTAGACTGCATATGCAATCTAATAGTAAAATTATATTTTAAAATTTATTATAAATTTAGAAAAAAATATAGAATACCTGAAAAGTATAAATAAGAAAAAATATGACAGTTTTCATCATTGAAAAATAGTTTTCAAAAAAAAAAAGAATAATTTTATTTACAAAATTAGATAATTTAGCTTCAATAATAATTTACATGGGTAGACTTTGTTGTTAGCCTACTTAATTAAACCCAAATTAATTCAAACCACAAAGTAATAGAACCGAATCGAATCGGGATAAACCAAAACGAATAACATAACCCGGAAATAATTGTCCAGACCGTAGCAGACTTCATTGTCAGTCTACTTGAACCAAAATTTGATCGAATCTGTTAATACTAAACGAAATTAAAAAAAAAATGTAATCGTAGTAGACTGCAATTGTAGTCTACTCTGATCAAGCCGCCATGACTAGCTCCGCTTCTAGATTATGGGAAGCAATGGGTCACCGTACATGTTGAATACAAATATGCATATTTTTGTATAGTGGGGGGAGACAAAGATCAAAGATTTCATCTCTGGTTCGATGCAACCAAAGTTACCATTCCTATAGATTTCTTTGGAACCCCAATTAAATTGTGTGAGTATCATATAGCCCGTTTATTATATCATGACCTAATCCATTGACTATCATCATTAACAAAAAAAAAAAGTATCTCTACAATTTTAAGTTTTATATGGGATAGTAAATTCTGGGGAATCTTCATGTACGTCTGGTATTTCATCGTATGAGTCTGTGTGGGTCTTCTTTAAACCAGTTTTGAATTTGCGTCGGTATGGGTCCTCTTGATAAACGATAGAATTGTAATTTTGTTGTTGAATAAACTGAGTAGCCAAATTTAAATTGAAAAAAATGGATTCAAATTAAATATCAAACTGAACCAAAGTGAAAGTTTAATAAACCAAACCGAAAACTTTATGTTCATCTTTATATCTTACTTCTTTACTCTACAGGGAACAATGATCGAAGCTGATATTGTTGATGACACGTCGCTTGAACATCATCTTGATGTGATCAAGCAATACAAAACGTATGATATTAGTAGCTTTGATGTCTGCAAAGTAACTGGTAATCTGTTTTTGACTAAGAATCCGAAACGCATATATTTCGACGATTCAACTATGGTGATTATGGTTCCATGTTGGTCAAAGTTGTGTTTGAATGTATTCACTCCTTTCGAACAATTTATAAGTCCTTCTTCGACGCTTTTTTTCCGTGTAGGTAAGTACTCTTTATTAGACATTTACATATTCCCATTGGTATTAATCTTTTAAAGATGATGAAAAGTTAGGATTATAGTTATTATTAATTTCTTTATTGTACAAAAGTTCATGTTATAGGGGCATAATTCGGGTTGTTCTGATGATTGATGGTGTCGTATTCTTTTATATCCAAGATCTTGAGTAAGTTATCAACGTTTTCAGACTGTTTCTTCAGCGATTTTCAATTCTTTTATATATGTTTTTATTTTTTTTTTTTTTTTTTTTTGTCTATTCTAGCAATTTAGATATCCGTTGTAAAGTAAGAGGAGTCATGGCGGGTAGAATTTTGGCTTTGTGGAATTGTAGAGAGGATGATTTTGTTATTTGTGCTCTGAGATTTTAGAGGGTTCTTGGAGATCCATGTTTGTATATTGTACTTATATTTTTTCTTATCCTTACATAATCAAAGTGATGATATATGTACTCAATATTCTATTTTACTTTTTGGACTAGATGGATCATATCTCACGACTTACATGAATTGTTCAGAGATTATTGGGAATCCTTGGATCGATGAAACAGGCAATAGAATTTTAAAAAAAGTATACTCATTAAATTCATTACCTCTTTATGGTTTTATTACTAATTTTCTTTTATTTTTGAATCAGATTTGAGATTCTTGATCACTGACGTTAGCTAACACCGGTGCATGGTAGATTAAAACCATCTCGATGCTCGAAAACTATATTTCATTAATAGTATTAGATTATTATTACTGAAAATTGAAACGCCATACAACATAATTGGTGTAACATTTTGTTTTATTAAAATATTTATTTATTTTTTGGTTCTATTTAATCAGAAATTTTTTTAATCCTATATATCTATACAAAATTTGAGTTTTGAAGAACATCGTACATAGTCTAAAATTTACCCGAGTATAAATGATATTTTGTCCAAAAATAATTAGAAGAATTCATTTGTTTTGTATCAATTTTTGATGAAATTTTTCATATAAAAATATAAATTATTGAACGTCTAACTATGAGATATTATGGGATTAATCTAGGAATTCTCTGTGCCCACCCGCGCATGGCGCGGGCAAGCTCCTAGTAAAAAGTAAAAAAGAACACAAAAAGTAGCTAATTTTTTAGAATGAATACAAGTGCATATATATAAATACTTTGCCTCCTCGTAAGTTCGTTGAGACGGGCTTGTATCTTCTCAAGGGCTTTTTTGGGAAAGATTTATTGTCCTTGTGTCTTATAGTCCTCAACTTCATATACCAACTCACAAAGGTTGAAGGCACGATGTGTGTGAGAATTTTGAAAAAGATACGGATTTTGAAAAAAACGATTAAATTTGATGGTACATCCCATTCACAAGTTTGTAAGATGGTAATATCATGATCTCCAAATTCGGAATAATGGACGGTTATCTCTCCATTGTTGCCATATTAAACTTCAAAATTACCCTATGTTTATTATGCTTGAGCATGTTTATTATGCATGACAATAAATTTAATGTTTCTAAGTTAACGAATATATCAAATTTCGTCCTCTTGTTTGTAGTGCTTTAGTTTTTTTTTTAATTTTGGTTGCGACTCCAAGCGACAAGCGGATGGATTGGTTCATGGTGCACGAGATCATCTCTTTGAATTTCTTTTGTAATCCAGTCGCCATCTTCGTGAGCGTTAAATCTATATATTAGTTTAATAATCATTAAATTTATTTTCATGCATAATAAACATGCTCAAGCATATAACGGAACGTAACTAAGAAAAAGGACGTCACTTTCGGTGACCGAAGAAAGCCATGAGAATATCAACGCTGCGACAAACATGAGCAACATGCTAACCAGAAGCACATAATTAAGTTCTCCGTGACGATCTTCGATACTCTCCAAACAATACTATGCCCCAAAATGTGCGTACGATTCTCCTCAACAAACAACTGATCCTCTCCTCTACAAAATCGCACTTTGTCCATGAAAGTCCTTCGCAAAAGTCAAAACTCAAAAAATTCTTTGAACGAAATGTTTACAATCTACGTGGAAATCCAGTCATCATTTACATGAGTCTAGTCACTATTTTTTCATTAAAGTGACTTCTCAAATAATAGGTAGGGGATGCAGGGTTCTTAACCGGATTTTTCCTCGGGTTTGTACTAATGATCCAGCCTTAGATCGGGTGGGAAGCGTCCCACAACTTTCCTCAGTATAGTGACGGTTCCAGACCAAAATTATGCTTGCCAGTGTGTCGTTCTTTACTGCTGTTCGTGACCAATTAAAAGTTGGGATTGTGATGATGCTCATCAAAGGAGAAAATGGGAACAAACATTGCAGATGGTGCCATCGTCAAGAAATTTAACTACTTCCAAATGGACTTGTTGATTTTCAATAATCTTTACTGTAAAAAGGTAAAAACTTCTTCAGTTCTGTTCTACTGTTTTGCTCTCTGTACAACATGCATGTCCAAAACACTAAGATTTAGATATGGAGCAACAAAGGAAGATGCCCATAATTTTATAAAGCTCAATTGAGCGAATGCAAGGAAGAACAGGGAAAAAATGATAAAGGCATAAAAAACATCAGAGTTCTCCAATACTCACTATGTTCTAATGTAAACAAAATGATAATACTTATAGAATTTAAAATGTGTTTCGTTAACTCATCAGGGGAAGCAAGTCACCATCAGAAGTTTTATTCGGAAGTGTAGAAGAGAAGGGCACCTAAACATAATAAAAGGAAAAGACAAGAAGACCAAAAAGCAAGAATTATTTCCCATGGAGAAACCATCGAGCATCCTTGAGGTCCATGGAGCCAAGATCAGGAAAGCGTTTGATTTCCTTGGTTGCCAGATTGAACACACAGATGTCAAGTTCACGAGGTGGCATTCGCAGGGCCGGTAGTGACGGGTGAAATAGATGGAGTCTGGTTCGATACCAAGGGAAGGGTTAGCAGGAACAGTGAAGCCCAAGTCAAGAAGCAGGGCCTCACCACCAAGAGTATTCACCTCAAGAACCGTATGGCTGGAGACACGTGGGTCTTTTATATCAAGATTCTTCTTGTAGACGCGGAAGAAGTTCCTATCCCATGGATAACTCTCAACCAACAAAACCTCTCCAGTTGTAGTAACCACAATGCTAGAATCCCATGATTCATAACAAGAAAGCATTGGAAATGGTTTATCCCCACTGAGATCCTTATAGAAACCTTGCTGTCCAGAGAGATCAAAGACTCGAACAAAACAACGATTTGTTGAGATGTAAAGAGTGTGACCCTTAAGTACCATATCAAATAAGCCATCCAAATAATGGGAGCCATCGATAAATAGAGGAATGTCAGTGTATTGAGTATCACCATTCTTGCAAAAGCTTAAATAAGGGTGGCCAGGGAGGTCGAAGAGCCACACCACAACGTACTTTTCTCCACTCTCGTCTACCCACAAAACCCCGCTAACCATATCAGAACTCAGCCTCCTGTGAACAGATCTACCATTTCTCCTTACGAATTCTTTATTTCCCACACGCGTGATAACTTGAGTACCTAAACTAATCGACTCTGAATCTGGACAAACCGACTCTAGATACGGAAGAGGGATCGTTTTCTTGCCAAACAGATCTATCAAATATAGACTGCATCCTGAATAATCCAACATCAGTAACCAGTTACCCGAGATTGCTAGGAATCGAGACTCTTGAGATTCTGCCAGGTTCCTTTGGATATTGCCTTCTTTCGGGTTATACAGAGCAAAACCACCGTCTTCCCGAACAAGCAGCAGCCCTGGAGAACCGGGGAATGTTGCCTTCGACCTCGAAAGATCCGACGAGCTCCTGCCTCGTTTGAGTGAAGAAGATACCTCCATTATCAAGAGGCAGATTCTCGCGTTTGTGTGCGTATATATATATAGGGTACGGTTTTTTTCTTACGAAGCCCATTTATTAACACACAAAAAAAACTAAACAAACAAGAAAAGAAAATTTGGATTTTTTTTTTTTTTTGAACCAATCGTCCAAAAAAATTTCAGTGAACGAATATATCAGGTTTTGACCCACTATTTGTAGTGCTATAGTTTTTTCAATGTTGGTCACGGATACAAGAACACTTAGTGGGGGTTATTGGTTTATGGATTTCAAAGAATCCATAAACTTAAAACAAATCCAGTGTTATTGGATCAGTGAATTCTAAATCCATATTTAAATCCAGTGTTATTCGTTTTGTGATTTGTAAATCCTATTTCAAATCATGTGTTATTCGTTTTATGATTTATAAATCCAGGGATTTGATTTTATAAAGGATTTGATGGATTTCCATGGATTTCCATGTTAAAAATACAAAGACTCAATTCCTACCTGAAACCTTATGATTTCAGAGGATTTCATAAGGATTTGGAAATACTATCAAATCATACATGGATTTGGAATTCATTGAAATACCAAAACCAATAACTCCCCCTAAGGATATGGACTCATTGCATTTTCTATCACGATTTTGTGAACATCTTATCAATTAAAAGGAGATTTTCAAAATGTTATATAACATTTTGGAAGAGTGTAGAGAAGCTTATGCAACATGGCAACATGGATAAGAATGGTATTTGTGAACATTAATTGGTGGACAAACTAAGTTTTAAGTCAAGTTTTTTAGGCTTTGGATCTTAAATAATTTGACCTAAACAAACTTAAATCTGATTTTATTTTGATTGTTTAAATTTGAATTGGGTTTGACAATTATTTTTTATATAAATTTCGATAAAATTTAAAATAAAGAACAATATCAATAAATAACATTATTATAAATCAATAATAAAACAATAATATTGTCTTTAATATGAGAAACTAAAATTATAATAAAATAAGTCGAAATCGAACTAAAATTTAGGCTTGAAGACTTTATAATGACAAGATTATTATTAGGTTTCTACTTTTATATTGGAAAATAACTAATATACGATTATGATAGGTAGTGAAATAATGTAATTTTTACATATACAAGAAGATTTACTACTAAAAAGTCTAAAATACTTATTTTGGTTTAGGTAATTTTACATTTATAGTAGTTAGCTGATATAACATTTAATCAATTATGTAAATACTGTGGGTTATGTTTGGGTTATTTAGTTATTCAAAGACCGATCCAAATAATCTAAACCCAAATTTCTATAAAGTATTTTGCTTAAATGGGTTTTTACACAAACCTGTAATCTGATTAATCGAGGTTTTTTCAAGTCGGATCAAGTCAGGTCAAATAAAGTTGCTTAAATCGACCACCCCTATTTGTGAACCACGTCCATCTTAAAAGGCAAAAAAANAAAAAAAAAAAAAAAAAAAAAAAAAATATAGGCCTTTTTGAAAAATAAAATTTAAGATGGACATTTTTTAGAAAACTAATCTAATTTGGGTTTCTAATACACATATAAAAATATACGCCCTCATTGCATCATTAAATATAATAAATTATAAAAAGTAAAAAAAAAAAAACACAGCTAATTTTTTAGAATGAATACAAGTGCATATACTTTTGCCTTAGACTATGTATAATGATTGTTTCTATCAACACCATATTTTATACTTCACATCATCGTCTTTCTCTTTCATCTAATAATTCAACAATCTCTTCTTTGCAATGATTTTATTTAAAATGACTCAACACCCTATCCTACCGCATTTTTACTGAAAAAATATAATAACAAAATATTTTTTATGTATCCAAATCAAATGAATAAGTCTTTATTAATGGAGAAAAAGATTTGATAAATTTTGATATAAAAAATTAAAATATAAAAATGATTTTGTGTTAATTAATGGGCTTCGTAACCCAAGTAAAAACCGTACCCTATATATACACGCAAACAAACGCTAGAATCTGCCTCTTGATAATGGAGGTATCTTCTTCACTCAAACGAGGCAGGAGCTCG
>OVAF01002520.1:2466-14659 GCA_900406245.1 Odontarrhena argentea | reverse complement strand
AAAAAAAAAGAAACAGCAATAAATAAACAACGCCAGAAAACAGTGAAACATATAGCTTACATATCCCACAAGGTGGTAGATGAACTGAAAGTTCATTATTCCAAATTAGGTTTTCCTACCTGATATAGAGGCCTATCAGGTTCCTTTCGCTGTTCCTTACGAAGTTCAATTGCATCTGGTGTCTCTATGCCAGTTGGAGTACTGAAAAGAAGGGAAATAATATCATTAAGTTTCATATTTATATCATGATGGATAAGAAAATACAAATACACCTCATCAATGTACAGTATACTGCTCAAGGTAAAAAAGAAAAAAATACCTTGACAGTGTATCAACAGATTCGGTGCCGTCTTCTAGTTCCTCTTCTTCCATCTCCTCCTCCTCTTGCTCCTCATCTTCCTCCTCCTCTTCTTCTTCCTCCTCCTCCAAATCACCCCAGTGCTTGCTCTTATCAATAGGCTCATCCTAAGATAATGATAAAAGAACATCCCGTTAATTTGTATCACAAAAACTGAGGATCGTAAAATAATTCAACAGGAAGCTTATAGCTTTAGTTTCTGTTCACTTTTTACTACCGTACTATACTAACTGGGTACCTTCCAAGAATACTAAAACAAATCCTGTAGCACAATATGCTGCTATTAAGGAGACGAAGAGAGAGAAATGAAAATGATTACCTCATAGGTAGGCTGATCTTGTTGCTGGACACCAAAGACATCTCCATACAAGGGACGTCCATACTGTATAACACAGAATGGGAAGCAACGAAAAAAAAAAGAATTGTTACTACATGGCACCGAAAAGTGTATAACAAAAAAAATATAGATTAAATAATTACCTCATCAACTGGAGGTTTCCCCCAGCCACCAGCATGGAAGCCAAAGCTAGCTCCAAGTGGAATAGGAGCATTAAGACCAGGGATTTTCAGATGAGGGTACGAAGGGGGAGGACCATATCTCTATTGTAAAAATCACAATAAACTTTTTAAGTGAACAATTCTTTTTCAAGCATAATAATAAAAATCATAAAGAGAAGTCATAATAAACTTTACCTGCATATTGATCAGCCAAGGCGGAGGAGCACCTTCTTGCATACCAAGAGCTTCTTTTAATTCATGTGACAGAAACCCTGGTTTCCTTTCCCTCAGTTTAACCTATTTCCCAAATGATTATAATTAGATTCAAGTACACAAACCAACAGAACCCCGCAAAACAAATGCCACAAGAAAATACCTCAAATTCTTTCCCTTCAAAATACAAATCACCAAGAGATGACAGCTTAGGCTTTGTTTGGTATTTGAAGAATGCATCATGGAGGACCTGAGAAAAGAATGTATTTTTTCACTTATCAGTATAGAACGAACATCAACAAATGTTACCAAACAACAAAGGTATAAAAAGTATACCTGGTAGTCAATGTCCATCTTTCCCATCTTCGGTTGCATTCGCTCCCGTTGCTTTTGCTTCAGCTTTTTACCATCTTCCTTCTCGATGTAAGCCTGCATAAGTACCACAAAAGAATTAGCTATGACTAGAAGAAGTATTTAGTGATCTAACCAATAAAGAATCCAACTAAAATTGATGAAGAATAACTCAAATATTGGAAACTTTATATTGGAACAAGAAAGAATGCTAGATATGAAGCCTATTCAATGTACCGATGAGAATGAAAGATAAAAATAGTCAAAACCACACAAGTACCTGTCTAATTTTCTCAATTCCGGTTGCAGCAATGAAATCAGGAAGATGAAATGGCGGCTTTTCTATACCACGCTTTCCCTGCAAAAGTGAAACCCCGCTGAGATGACATAAATTTAAGATAGAGAGAGCAAGGAATATTATAGCCTTAATCCTAGGACTACTAAAACACGTACAAAAACAAAGTTAGTTTCAGAAAGGAAACATCCCACCCAACTGATACATTAAACACTTTTCTCAGAGAATGATCAACTTCTCTAAGAACTAAGAGCCACAGATTTCATATATAAGAAAAAAAAGAAAGATAAATCAAGAGTACTCTTCAGTAACACCTACAAGTCCAGGCTCCATGGTTATCACAGATGTTCTCCTGCAAGAAGCACATATATAGGTATAAGGAACCTTAATTAACATGATGAAGTCTATCCCTCTAAATAATTCCCCCATCTGCCACACCCACAAATCACAGACACATACACATATGGTTAACTACAGCACCCATTACCAGAAATATCACAAACCTGCAAGTATTTTCTTTTCTGAGACCAGTGTCTTGGAACAGGAACTGTATTCCGATACGACTTCAAAAACACCAACAACTTTGGATCTGCTGAAGTAGCGTCCCAAACCTAAAAAAATTAAAATAGAAGTCATGAATCAATTATAGTGATACACACAACAAGATAAGGGGTTTCCCTAGAACTATATGATGCGAAGTATGGTGGGTAATGTGTGAAGCAAAGTTGAAATGTTACTCAAGACAAAAAAAACTACAATAAGCTACTGCAGATTTTAATGCATTCCAAAAGATGAGCACATAGGGGGCACCAACAGTAAGGACAACAAAATAAACACCAGATAAAGCTTCAACTATCCCAATATATACAAGGTATTCTTCACAAAATATAAATGCATCCTTACCTCAACCACATCAGGCCTAGCAGATACCTGCTTCAGCTCACCAATATTCATCCTCCGCTGAAGCTGAGATACCAAAAATTCAAGATAGTAAGAATATAAAAAATGCAGTCTAAGAGACTAAAACATAAACTAACTAGTAATAATCAGGTTTGAGATGGACCTTTTTCTTCTTATTAGAGATGCCTTTCTCTTTTTGTTGGTTATCTTGCTCTTCCTCATCTGAGTCTGAGTCTGAATTAGACTTCTTTTTCACATCTTCTTTCTCCTCAGACTCATCCTTCTTAGCGTCCTCCTAATCAAACAAGGCAGTTTAGTTAAGATTTAAAGCATTAATGAACTTTCTCAGTCACAATAAAGAGCCAGAAGAGTCGTACCTCAGAGGCAATAGGTTCCCGGAAGTTGAACTTCTCAAAGATTTCCTTAAATTCATCGTTAAAACCATCTTCAAATTCAGCTTGCTCAGGAACATACTCTATCACAATCTGCTCAGAAGCCTATCAAGAAACAAACATCACGCACATCAATTACCAACAATCACAAACCCTAGAAAATGTCCAAACCCTAAACAGAATATGAGAGCAACGAACACGAAGCTAACCTGTTGCTGTGGATCCGCGTTCTCCTTAGAATCAGAAACGTCCGCTTCAACTACATCGGCCTGGGAAGCTTTGTTATTCTTCTTCTGCTTCCTTCTACGGCGGCGACGGTCGCTCTCACGGGACTTCTTCAAAGAACCGGTAAGGTTACCGTTGGTGGCATCTCCGTTTGTAACTACGGAATTATCGTGCGCGTCGGCTAAAGCGGCTGTCATGTTCGGCGATGCCTCGAAATCGGTGATACAAGAGAGACGGGGAAAGATTTTGGGATTAATACGGATCGATTCAGGAAGCGAAAATTTATATTGCGGTTTATGGCTATTCGATTTTATTGCGTTTGGGCAATTGGGCTTTTGGTAAATTGAAGAGTTCCTTTCAGAAGGAAGTGAATGGGCCGGGGCATTCTTTTTCAAGGCTCAACTTAACCAAGGTTATCAAATTCTACGAGAACAACTAAACCAATTTGGCTTAATGGAGAAATTCTAGGAACACGATTCTCAACATAAATAGCCTCTTAAGCTACTCTCTCAGCCACTTGATTGTTTCTCTTAGTATGAAAATGTCCTCTACAGTTGACATCAAAAAATATCAAGGTATACAAATTGGAGAATCGGTTGATTAAGTTCATGAGATTGAGTTCTTACTCCAAATTTGGATGTGTATTGGAAACGTGACCTTGTTGGCAATCTGTCAGTCCATCTTTCTTGCCCAACCAAAGAATTCCTCGTTATACTCTCTAGTTTTATTGTTCTTTTTCTGATAAGGAATTGAGCTACATGTATGGTCTTTTAGACAAATGATGGGTCGGACTTAGATTGATATGTACCCTTATATATACCATGGTTAGGAAAGAATCCTTGCGGGTGCCCTTTACGCCACATAGATGGAGAGCGCCCTTCATCTTTATATAGTAGATTTCCTTTCAAACTTTTCTCTGTATTCACTTAAGAAATACATACACATTACTATTACAAATTCTAAAGATGCATCTAAGATTTTAAAAGATAATATCTAAACAATAATCTTTTTTTAATATACCTATATTCAACATAGCTACATTATAGTGCATAAAAATCAACATATGTAGTAACAGCGGTTACTAAAAACATTCTTGAGGTATAATGTAATGGTTATTTTAAAAATAATTTGTTAGTTATATCGAAAAATAAATTTTCGAAAAAGTTCTCAAACAAACTAAGACTTAATAAATTTTTAACTCATAACATCTGTTATTTTCTTTTTATCCAGATTCGGTAGAATAAACTTCATTTTGAAAAAACGTGGAGCCAAATTATAGTGAGAAAGAAGCAGGAGACGTGGCAGTAACCGCTTACCTAAAACATTTTTCGCGCATAATGTAACGGTTATTTTTAAACAAATAGGACTCGGTGGCTTATTAATACATTACAATCANCAGGAGACGTGGCAGTAACCGCTTACCTAAAACATTTTTCGCGCATAATGTAACGGTTGTTTTTAAACAAATAGGACTCGGTGGCTTATTAATACATTACAATCATTTTTTTTTCTTTTTAACTGAACTTTGTAGACTTTGAAATGTGAAACCAAACTCTAGTATATAGGTTACCACCAACATGGCAAGAACTACTTATCCAAAATATTTTTGGCGCATAACGTAACGGTTATTTTTTAAAAAATTTATTTATATAGAAACAAAATAAAATATTTTTTTTAAAGTAAACTAAAATTTAGCAATGATATCTTGCAAAACCGTCAGCTGTTAAAAAAAGATATCTTGCAAAACCAAATAAATTTAGTTTTATCTACCACACCAATCTTTAAGAAAAAGTCATTTCCTTACAACAAAAAAGACCATAGCGTATCTTTTGGATAAATGGGTTTTTGTACGATAAAATTTCATCAAATATTCTTACATATATAATTGTATTCAAAATTTACACATTCTAAAGTCTAAACATGGATCAAGAAAAAGGACATTACATGTACGGTCAAGAAACCAGAATTTGACGTAACTATTTTCAGACATTTTATTAATTTCAAAATTAGAATTATCAAAAATAAAAAAAAATAAATAAACCAATGGTTAGAAAACGAAGTGACCCAAAAAAAAAATGAGAAACGACCATGTTTGAGTTTCCCTATAAAACAGTAACGAAAGGCAAAAATGTATAATCACAAAACTTGACTCTTCGTTTTATCTGGATCTAGGGTTTTCTCTCTGCTCCTGATATTAGAACACAAAAGCCGCAAAACCTAATTTCACCCAAAAAATACTAAACTTTTCTCAAGAAACAGATCAACGAAGATGAAGAAGAATTAGGGGTTTTTGTCTTCAGATCTATGAACACAAATCTTTAAAAATATACAATACACATAAACAGTAAATCCCCCATCTTTTTTTTCCTCTATCCATCTTATATCAAGAATCCTTTCTTTTGTGATTTTTGTCTTCTTGTAAACTCAGATCCAATTTTTTCAAAAACTTTTGTGTGGACTTGTGATCATCAATCGAATTCAGCCAAGGGACCAACAACCATAAAGTACAGATTTTTATGAATGAAATTTGAGATTTGAGATTGAGATTTGAGATAATATACATCATCATCCATTGATCTGTTAAAAGGAGAAAGAAGAAGATGTATACTAATAGAGTAGTAGAAGTGTATCATAAAGATAGGAGGGTTGGGGAAATGGAGATTAACCCTCCAAGGGAATTGCAGCAGCAGCAAGAAGATGATGTAACGATGAAGCAGAGGAAGAAGAAACAGAGAGATGTATTGGAGGAAATGAAGATGGGAATCAGAATTGACCATTTCTCTAAACCTAGTGACAGATGTCCTCCTCTTGCAGTCCTCACTACAGTCTCGTCTTCTGGACTTTGTTTTAAATTGGAGGCTCCACTTTCTTCTCCTGCTCAGGACTCACTCTCTCTCTTGTACTCGTCCTGTCTCAAGGACAATAAGGTATACAAACCGTTATCTTATGGAACCCTTGGGACTCAATCTATGAAACTTAACACAGTTATCAAAATTGGGGGTTTTAATGACTGAGTAGCATAAAGTTTGAGGCTTTAGTAACTTATCCCAATTGGTGTTTGTGGAGGTTGAATCTTGTGTCGTTGATGTCTATGCTTGTTTTACTAGAATATGAAGACGTGACTGAATTGACGTGTTTTCAGCTTAACAAGATTGCATTATTTTTGGTTGTTGCAGACTGCAGTAATGCTCTTGAATGAGGAAGAGCTCCATTTGGTTGCCATGTACTCGAAAGATATCAACAATGAACGTCCTTGTTTCTGGGCATTTAGTGTTGCTCTTGGAATTTACGATTCTTGTCTTGTCATGTTGAACCTTAGATGTCTGGGTATCGTCTTTGATCTTGATGAAACCCTTGTAGTGGCAAATACCATGCGCTCATTTGAGGATAAGATTGAGGTATTGCAGCGGAGAATCAACATTGAGGCGGACCCTCAGCGCATCGCTGCCATGGCGGCTGAGATGAAGCGTCTTCAAGATGACAAAATTCTACTGAAGCAATACGTTGAAAGTGACCAGGTTGTTGAAAACGGGGAGGTGATTAAGGTGCAAACTGAATTTGTTCCTGCTTTGTCTGATAACCATCCGTCTGTGGTTCGTCCCCTGATAAGATTGCAAGAGAAGAATACTATCCTCACTCGCATTAATCCGCTGGTATGCAAGTCTTTGAGTTACCATATGTCTTTTAGTTTCTATTTCCAGTATACCTATGTGTTTGGTGCGTATTACAATTTTAAAAGACAATTGATTAGTGGTGTGCTGGATTTCCATGAATATCTTCCATAATAGGCGAGCAAAGTGTGGCGTCCTTATAATTTGATGTGATTACAATGGAATATAATCTTTCATTTATCATAAGTCCATTCCTCTTTTGAGCACCCCATTTGTTTTAAATTTGTGTCACTGAGACTCAGTTCTTATTTTTACACACAGAATCGTGATACGAGTGTTCTTGTGAGGATGAGACCTTCATGGGAGGAGCTTAGGAGCTATTTGACAGCAAAAGGGCGCAAGCGTTTTGAGGTATATGTTTGCACAATGGCTGAAAGAGATTACGCCTTAGAGATGTGGAGGCTCCTTGATCCAGAAGGGAATTTGATAAACGCAAATGACTTGCTGGCTCGCATTGTTTGTGTGAAACCTGGTACACTTTTTATGATCATATACTGCTTATTATTCACCATAGTACCATATCTGACAAGCTTGAAATTTAACAACCACAGGTTTAAAGAAATCACTATTCGATGTGTTTCCCGATGGAACCTGCCATCCAAAGATGGCACTGATTATTGATGATCGACTGAAGGTTTGGGAGGAGAAGGATCAGCAGAGGGTGCATGTGGTTCCTGCATTTGCTCCCTATTATTCTCCTCAAGCTGAAGTAAGTATAAATTTTACTTTGTTTGTAATTGGTTATAAAAATTGGAGTAATTAAATCTGACAAGAATATTAGATTTCAAAGAATCTCACATCAGTTAGAAGGGTACAAATCAATGCCTTATAAGACCTAAGCGCGTTCTTACCCGTAGGCTAGCTTTTGCGGTGATTTCGCAATGGTCTTGGTGGGCTTGGTTTGGGCCCGATTTGTATCGGAGCCATAGTCTTTTAAAAGGAATGGTGTTATTTATTTCCTTTCTGTAGGCAGCTTCAACACCAGTACTGTGTGTGGCTAGAAATGTCGCTTGCGGAGTCAGGGGTGGATTTTTCAGGTAAGATGTAAAACCTGATTTTAGACTTGTTTCCTTGACATCCCTAATAGAGCAAGGTTGCTCCCTTAGAACATTCTGACGGTGAAATGGTATTTGGACTTGGTAACAGGGATTTTGATGATAGTTTGCTACAAACGATTGCTGAGATATCTTATGAGAGTGATGTTGTGGATATTCCTTCTCCGCCTGATGTCAGCCATTACTTGGTACCGGAGGTTAGTCGTGATTGTTCTTAGTGATTTTGAGCAGATAACTTTTTGGTTCTCTTCCATACTTTCTGGAAGCTTGTGTCTTTCCTGTGGTACAGTATAGATTTTACTCACCCTCCAAACTGTCCCCCAGTAGCTCATTCTCTTTTCAATATAGGATGATACATCAGGCTCAAATGGGAACAAAGATCCACTTTCTTTTGATGGGATGGCTGATGCTGAAGTGGAGAGAAGACTGAAGGTGATTACACTTTTAGACTCAATCTTTACAGTGTTTCTAAGGGTGTCAATGCCAGTAAATGTGTCTTCTGCTTTACTGTTTTCTGTCCAATCATGAGAGTTAAAGCACATTTGCCCAATTTATCCAGGAGGCAATTTCTGCGTCTTCTGCTATCCTTGCAGCGGCAAATATAGATCCGAGAATAGCTGCTTCTGTTCAGCACCCCATGGCTTCTGCGTCTTCTTCAGTTCCAGCACCAGTACCAGTCGTGCAACAAGCACCACAACCATCAGCTATGGCCTTTCCAAATATTCAGTTTCAACAGCCGACGTCAATAGCTAAACACTTGGTTCCTTCAGAACCAAGCTTGCAGAATTCTCCTGCTAGAGAGGAAGGTGAGGTACCTGAATCAGAGTTAGATCCAGATACTAGGAGGAGGCTCCTCATATTGCAGCACGGACAAGATACTAGAGATCCTGCTTCAAGTGAACCTCCATTTCCTCAGAGACCCCCAGGTCAAGCTCCACCTCCGCATGTGCAGCCAAGAAGCGGTTGGTTTCCTGCTGAGGAGGAGATGGATACAGCTCAACTTCGCCGAGCAGCCCCCAAAGAATATCCATTGGATTCTGAGATGACACATATGGAGAAGCACAGACCTCGTCGTCCATCCTTATTTTCTAAGATTGATAACTCAACTCAATTGGATATGATGCTGCATGAGAATCAAAGGCTGCCAAAGGAGGTACCACCAGTTGTGTTATATAATCAATGATTTTCCGTTGTTTTATGCTGTTTATTGCTCACTATAATATATTTTTTAGTCACTTCGAAGAGATGAACAACTACATTCAAACAACCTACCAGGCTCCCATCCTTATTATGGTAAATCATCAAAGTTATTTTTTCTTGTTTTCATATATGCTGGGTATAGATTACTGACTGGGATGGACTTTCTAGGGGAAGAGACGTGTTGGAATCAATCTTCTTCAAGGAACAGTGATGTTGACTTTATACCTGCTCGAAGTCTCTCAGTTACAGAGGGTTCAGCTGAAGCTCTACATGATATTGCAATCAAATGTGGAACTAGGGTATGTGAACATTATCATGAGTATCATTAATTGCAGTCAGGAGTTGATTTATTATATATTTCATAACATTGTAGGTGGAGTACAAGCACGCTTTGGTTAATAGTACAGATTTGAGGTTCTTGGTTGAGGTACATTTATAGGCTTATAGCTCTTATATTTCTATCTGTTTCAGTTACCCAAATTTTTCTCTGTTTGATATTGTATGCTCTGAGTTACTTTTGTGGATTTGATGCTACTGTCCAACATCTTTGAGATCCTCTTTTCCTTTATATGGGGCTCGTTTAATGTCTCTATCAACTGTCCATTTAATTTATCTTTTTCTTCACAGGCTTGGTTTTCTGGTGAAAAAATTGGGGAAGGAATTGGAAAAACGAGACGAGAAGCCCTGCGTAAGGCTGCTGATGTTTCTATCCGGAACTTAGCTGGTAAGACTTTCTTACGGGTGCATGTTGTTCATGTTTTAAAATAGGGTGCAGAGTAACTGTTAGAGATATTGTTTTGAACTTAGGGTCTTAGGTAGTTTGTTATTTGTTAGACGTTGGTAAACTACCTTCTAGGTACTTTAGGGTGTACATCTGACTCTTATAACCAATGCTTGCAATAATCTGTCATGAGCCCACATCAATTATTCATAAGAGTGGTCAATGTTGTTTATAGAGCTATAGATGCTTCCTATTGGTTCCTGAATGAGTACGAGAACTGCCACCACAGATGGCTGTGTGTCGGTATGTTATGTTATCACATCAACAGATGGTGTTAACTTAAATGAGATCTATCGTGGAATGCGGACGTATGGCTTAGATTTAGTATTTTACTTGATTTTTTTTTTGTTTGTTTCCGGGTTTTTTTTTCCCTTTAGTTTCTGATGCATTTTCTGTAGCTATATATACGTCCCGTGCAAATGGTGACTCAGGGCCAAGCCATAGGGATGCTATCCCCTTCACCAATGGCAATATGACTGTGGGAAATGCAAATACCCTTGATAGCCAGCCATTTTCTAGAGGTGGAACAGCGATGCCAGTTCCTTCGAGACCTGCAGATCCGAGATTGGAAGGCTCTACGAGGCACGCTGGCTCCATTACTGCGCTCAGAGAATTGGTATCTTCTTTTTAGCTCCCATTACTTGAATACGTTGCTTGTTCGCATCCACAAATCATTTTTCTGATCTTCGATATCTGTCCTCAACCAAATTCTAGTGTGCATCGGAGGGCTTTGAGTTGGCTTTTCAAACTCAGCGTCCACCATCTGACATGGTCCACAGAAATGAAGTTCATTGTCAGGTTTGCACTCATGAATAATTTAAACACGCAACTGATTTAATTTTTATCAAATTCAAACAATTGAAATCAAACATGTTGGCCACAACCTGCTTGTTCTCTTTGGACCATGTTTCAGGTTGAAATAGATGGGCGTGCTTTTGGGGAAGGAGCTGGATCGACATGGGACGAAGCTAGAATGCAGGTAAACCAACTAAACTCTTGCCACGGGTTTATTCTGATCTTGATCATCTACTTACTCTGATGTTCTTTTCTCACCTTTAGGCTGCTGACAGAGCACTTTTTGGTGTGAGATCAATGCTTGGTCAACCTTCACATAAACGACAAGGATCTCCACGGTTTGTCTCTTTTTATTTTCATTGATGATCCAAAAAGATTTGTAATGTTTGTACCTGCTAATACCTGTTTTCTTGTTGGTGTTTAGATCATTTGTTGGGATGTCAAACAAGCGTCCAAAGCCAGACTTTCAACGGTCGATGCAGCGGATGTCATCTGGAAGATACTCTTGAAGAAATAAAACATAACACATTTCAAACCTTATTGCTTCTTTGGTAGAAACAGCTACCAAGAAGACAAATTCTTTGCCAAGTTCCCTTCTCTGCGGGGGACGAAGAATCAGAGAGATTGAGTGAGACAGGGAGAGGGAGAGCGAGAGAGAGAGAGCTCACCCTTGTGTCTCTTATTTTGTAACAACATTTGGGGAGAATCACAAGTTTTGTAGAAACTATCAGAAACTCTGAGTCGAAGCAGCAACAGCTCGAGGGACACCCGGAGTACCATGCAGACAAGGCTAAAGCATGCACATTCGGCTTCTTCTCAGACTGTAAGGTACTCAGTAGAAATCAGTTAGGTTTGTTCAGTAGTTTATGGATAGCTTTCTCTTCAGTTTTTACCATTAACAGTCCCTGTTTTCACTCAGACAATAAACTCTCATTTTATCTTGTAATTTTCAATATGATATTTAACTGGTTTTGGGCTTTGCCTGATTTACATGAGGAACCAAACTATTCTTATCATTCTAGCCTTTGGTAAGATAGTATGAGAACAAAGTTGCAGTAATTCTGAATAGAATCAACAGTCTTTATTTAGAAACAGCTGCAAAACTATGCACAAGATTATCAAAGAGAAAAAGAAAAACACACAAGACCAATTTATATAAACGAAGAAGCTCAGCTTTGGACATTTACTGTCCAAAGCTTCACAGCATAAAAACTCTAAAACTCTTTTGCCTCTGATTTAGACTTCCTCGTCAGTGGAGGACTCAGAGAAACTTGCTTCAGACTTGATATACTTGTACCATTTTGCACAGACAAGGTAAACAACAAAATCAGCTGCGGTAAGACCAGCTAAAAGGAAGTAGAATCTGTCTAAGTGTCCTTTGTTGAGATTTCCTGGAATCCAGCCAGGCAAATCATTTCTTGTAGAGATCTTCATGACTATGGTAACTAGCAAACTGCTT
>OVAF01002519.1:0-15516 GCA_900406245.1 Odontarrhena argentea | reverse complement strand
GAACAACTATGTTAGAGACATACAATGAGTATGATTTCAGGACACCTTTCCTTCAACTTCAATAGGAAGCAAAGTTTACTGGATCGTAATGGTTATTATTATCAATTGGAAGATTCTAAGTTCAAAGCTCCAAGTGACAAATTGTGAAATTGACGTGAAAATAAATTTAGGTGATAGATTATTTGTAATTTTTAAAATAGTTTTCAGTTTTTGGTTTTTGGCTCTCTTTTTTTTTTTTTTGGGTTAACTTTTGCTCTACTAAACTACGTATATAAAAATTATTTATAAGAAATATAATCTATATAATTATATAGTGATTTAATTTATTTTCATCAATATCCCCAAATAACCAAATTTTCATAAATATTTTTTTTTAAAAAGAGGACATTAGGTATATTTCAAATCATTTCCGAAAGAACAAACCAAAAGAATAAACTCACAAAAAAAGCAAGGGAATAATGTTAAAATAAGTATAGAGACCAAGGGAATGCAACATAGAATAGTCAAATATTGCATGCATTATCTAATGGAAAGAAGGTAGCTATACTTATTCAAAGATAACTCTTACCGTCCATATAAATTTCACTCTTACCCTCGTCCATATATATAATTCTCACTCTCACCCTCGTCCATATAATCCTCACTCGCACTCCATATAAAATCCTCACTCTCACCGTCG
Organism: Odontarrhena argentea; assembly: GCA_900406245.1. NCBI lineage: Eukaryota > Viridiplantae > Streptophyta > Magnoliopsida > Brassicales > Brassicaceae > Odontarrhena > Odontarrhena argentea. The sequence continues at coordinate 14,837 of OVAF01002519.1, read as the reverse complement.
TCCATATATATTATCCTCACTCTCATTTCTATCTCTTTCTCTTATAGCCTACTTAGACAATGCAGCAAGGTGGATTTCTACTCATTTCCATTATTATTGGTGTGGCGGCACTCGAGGCCGGACTGACCATTGCTTTAGAACACAGAATAGACTTTCACATAATGAAAGATTATGGGGTGGATTTCAATATGTTTTCGACGTGACTCACCATTACGAGTTTCATGCCTGTTGTGGGTGCGTGGTTATATCGCATATTCATTTATGGGACGATTTCTCACGATATCCATCGGGTGTTTATCAAGTTTTCTGGTAAAATATTTATGTTTCTCGGTTTCTTAAAGCTCAAATTTGAACACGTAAATAATGAAATTCAAACTGTTATAGGGATTTTTGTTCTATGGCTGACGGACATGTTACCGCACCTGAAGAAATCATCGTGTAAACAATCAATTGCTGCCACATGTAGTCCCGGGAAAGCAACATCTTTTCAGATGGCGCTTCTGTATTGTGCACTGGCACTTCTATCAATTGGATCGGGCGGAATTCGATCTAATTGTTTGGGCTTTGGTGCTGATCAATTGGATAGGGAAGACAATCCCAAGAACATGAGGGTTATTGGGAGTTACGTGGCTTGGTATTACGCTTCTTCAAACGTTATTGGTTTGACTTGTTTATGGGGCCTCGATTACATTCAAGATCACATAGGATTCCGATGGGGAGGCTGGGATACCTGCATTTCTCATGATGTTTGGGGGTCTCTTGTTTTTTCAGCCTCTCATCTCTATATTAAACGTAATGAGACCAATAGTGTGGTCACCAAATTAACTCAAGTGTTTGTTGCAGCTTACTTGAATAGGAAGCTAAGTTTACTGGATCGTAATGGTTATTAATATTACTTGGAAGATTTTAAGTTCAAAGCTCCAAGTGACAAATTGATAGTCCTAGGCATATTAACAGAACCCGAACAACCTGAACCGAACCAACCCGAAAAACTGGTTTCGTGTTGGATTCGGGTTTACTCTAAAACCCGAATGGGTTCTAAATGAAATTGAGTTCGGGTATCGGTTTGGTTCGGGTTCAACCCGAAACCCATTAGGGTACCCGAAAACCTTAGTACATAAAATACAATACACATGACATTTAACAAAATCAAATGTTTGTCCCCAAACTATACGATCAAAATCAAATGTTTTGTTATATTCTTAATTTTGCTTTTGATTATGCTTTACAGTTTTAACTTCTAAGTTCTAACAATTGTTTTTTTTTTTTTAGAGTTTGTATTTGTTGTTAGCATATAGACAATTTGATCCAGCAATTAAAGGTATCATTTTTACACTCTTTTTGTGACTTTGCATAGCTTGGTCTCATCTTACTCAATAGTCATTACTCTTTTTTTTTTGTAAATTTGATGGTTGAATACTTACTCCGTTGCAATTTTCAGAAGGTTGATTTCGGGTGTACTAGCTAGGATGAATTATTTCAGAGAGAGCAAGAGTTAAAGACTAAGGAACAGTGGAGCACTAAAGAGTAAGGAAGGATGAATGAGTGTAATCTGTTTTGGTAACTCATTTAGAACTCATTTGGTTTTGTAGTCTCCACTTTTGGAACTTATTAGGTTTGGCTATAATGCTCTCTAAATCTTGAACATATATTTTTTGAACAAATTTCATAATGTTCTCTATTGTAATCTTGTTTGAACTGATTTTGTCGCATTGTAACATTTGAAATGCAATGTTTAAACTTTTAGGTTGTTTGGTAGTTAGTATTTCAATGGTTTTAGTTTCGGGTAGTTACGGATTTCGGTTAGAGTCGGGTTTCTCCTCAACCCGAACGAATCCGAAAATTTGAATGGTTATTTATCGGTTTTTAATATAATTTCACAACCCAACCCGAACCCGAAGGTACCCAAACCGAACCAAACCGAAAATCAAATGGTTAGCAAATATGTTCTATTTTCATAAACCCGAAAAACCGTTTAACCCGAACCGATCCGAATCATAAATCCATTCGCCCAGGACTATGGCCACGAGTCACCCTTCCTAACTAAGAAACCTGTTTGAACATGCGAGAGTTGAAGTCTCTCTGTAATGTGCTTTTTTGTATACTATTTTCTATTCATATTTGTTTAATCTTATATTAGATTTTTTTTTTTTGTCAACCTTTTCCATTAGAAAGAAGCCCAAAAGCTTATAAGATACAAGATTTAACTTGATTCTGAGCCCAAAATAAACAAAAGAAAGTTAAGCCCAAGAAACAAAAACCCTAGTAACATGAAAGAACAGAACAATTTCTTCAACAAAGAAACACGCCGACATATGACTGCAACTAGTCGATCTCGCCGGAAACCTCCGTTCTTCCTGATAACCTTCGGGCTTTTGTTTGACTCCAGAATCAGAAGAAATCTTGTAGAAGATCCCATAAACTCTTCGTATTCTCTGGATAAAGATGAAAACAGCTTCAAAGAGATATTAGATTCCTCTCTAGTTTTTAATAGGTTTTGGTTTAGCTCTTGTGGATCTTAAATATTCTCCACAAATTATCTATGAAATTTAGATGAAAAAAATAAAAATAAAAACTACCCAATTTTATCTCCTTAAAGAACAAAAGAATAGTCTTATCGCATATTTATTGCTACAATACAATTTTCAGGGATGGACACAAATGTAAACGGGCATCATCAACCATCAAAGCATATACGGATGGATATTGGATTTTTCCTAAGGAAAGAGAACATGTACACGTATTAGGGGCGGAAATGCTTTTATTTTTATGGTAACTCCTTTAACTAAAAAAAGAAAAAAAACAAGTATGGGTGGATAAATTAGCGTGCATATATACTTGTAAGTCGATACCATTTAATCGTTTCCTATTCGGCTATTCAACTATAGAAACCTTTCACATTGATTTTGGGGATTGAAGTGGCTTAAGGTATCAATTTGTGAAAAGCCTCGAATATGCTCTATTCCATTATTTCACAATGCCAAACAGAGCTCATACGACTTGTAATCCCATTTCTTCACGTCTCTACCTCCAAATAACAACTTACTTAAATCATTTATGCTCAATCCCCATCACATAAACCAAAAAAAGCTTTCTTGTAACTTAAGAAAAACATAGGATTCACATGAAGGTTTTAGAAGGCCATGTTCATAAACACTACTAGGCACAGATAAAAATATGTCTGAAAACTGGGGATCTTCTGAATTTATTATTTTCTTACTTATGAACTTAGTATCTGTAGAAGTTGAGTGAGACATGGCCAAGGCAAAGTCCAGAAGTAATGAGGCTAATGGGAACAGATGTTTTGTGCCACTCAATATTCTCTCTATCTCAAACAGCAAAGAAAAGAAAAGAGAAACTTGAAAAAGGAAACGGGTGATTCTTATTCCACTAGAGAATCTGGTAATTACAAAAAAAACTTACTAAAGAATAAAGAAGATTCTCTTTGAGATTAGGACAGAATATATATTTCTTTCCAGAGTTTAACGGTTATTACATGACGTTGTAATATGCCGTTGGAGAGATAATGCAGCAGAGGACCAGAACCTTTTTTGAACAAATNTTTTTTTAAAAAATTTTTAAAAAAAAAAAAAAAAAAAAAAAAAAAAAAAAAAAAAAAAGAGAAAAAGGAGGGACCTTTTGTATGAGATTATAAAATGGCAAACTAACTTGTTGATATCCAAAGCTAGGCTTTCTCTCCCCTTTGGTAAGTAAATTAAACCATAAAAATCTTTGATCGATTACCAATTGTTGTGATATTTATACATGTTTATGTTCATTTTGTCAAAGTATTTCTCAGCAGATCAATCAGAGAGATGGCAAGGAATGAGTGGATCAACAGTTACCTGGAAGCTATTCTTGATGTTGGAACTAGCAACAAAAAGAGGTTTGAGAGCAACTCCAAGATTGTCCAGAAGCTTGGAGATATGAATATGAAGGATAATCAAGAGAAGGTGTTTAGTCCCATCAAATACTTTGTAGAAGAGGTTGTCAACAGTTTCGATGAGTCTGACCTGTACAAAACATGGATTAAGGTTCGATTCTCAATCTTTATCCTTATGTAACACACAATATATATACGAAATAATATTGTTTCACATAATCTCCCATAAGTATGGAAGTAACTAAAGATCAAAGAAAGAATCCAAAAATATGGAACATGATAAGAAAAACAGATACTGTAATACATATACACATAAGTTCATATACCTGCAAATGATGGCGGAAGGATCTCTCACTTCTTGTGGCAGGTGATAGCAACAAGGAATACTCGTGAACGCAGTAACAGGCTTGAAAATATATGCTGGCGTATTTGGCATCTTGCACGCAAAAAGAAGCAGGTTTGTTTCCCTTTCTTTATTCATAAGTTTCACCTCTGCATCCCTTTTTAAAAAGCCTATGCAAAAGAAACACAGAAGTGTTAGTTCTAGTTTTTTTTTTAATTGAATAATTTTCGGTACTTTGATTTCCTTACACAGATTGTGTGGGACGATGGGATTAGACTTTCTAAACGGAGGATTGAACGAGAACAAGGCCGCAATGATGCAGAAGAGGATCTATCTGAGCTTTCTGAAGGAGAGAAGGAGAAGAATGAGGTTGTTACGACTCTTGAACCACCTCAAGATCACATGACCCGTATCCGCTCTGAAATGCAAATTTGGTCAGAAGATGATAAAACCAGTAAAAAACTTTACATTGTCCTAATCAGGCAAGTTGAGTTTGGCCTCTCTGACCTATTTGTTATCAGCAAATATGCTCATGGGACTTACCCGGTGTCTCTATTTGGTTCCATACTTTTCCAACTGCAGTATGCATGGACTCGTGCGTGGAGAAAACATGGAGCTTGGAAGAGACTCTGATACTGGCGGGCAGGTATTTCTTTGTAAAGCAAAAAAGTTCTACAGGGCTTCACTTGTCGCCTCTGGTTTTCAGAACTTTTTATTAACCTGAAGGGTCTTGTTAATGGACAAATTAGGTGAAATATGTTGTTGAGCTTGCTCGGGCTTTGGCCAATACTGAAGGTGTCCACAGGGTTGATCTCTTAACACGGCAGATCAGTTCACCAGAGGTTGACTCAAGCTACGGCGAGCCAGTTGAGATGTTATCATGTCCTCCAGAAGGTAGCGAAAGCTGTGGCTCCTACATTATCCGCATCCCCTGTGGTTCTCGAGAAAAGTATTATCTAAGATCCCTTGAATTTTCGTATTTGAATTCCTTCTTTAAAAAGAACAGCTACTTTCTCTATACTCACGTTTGTCAAATGCAGATACATACCAAAGGAGTCACTCTGGCCCCATGTTCATGAGTTTGTTGATGGAGCGCTAACTCACGTAGTGAACATGGCAAGGTCTCTGGGAGAGCAAGTGAATGGCGGGAAACCAATATGGCCTTATGTTATTCATGGCCATTATGCTGATGCAGGAGAAGTAGCTGCACATTTGGCAGGAACATTAAATGTGCCAATGGTGTTAACTGGTCACTCTCTAGGAAGAAACAAATTTGAGCAGTTGCTTAAACAAGGGAGGATTACCAGAGAGGATATTGACAAAACATATAAGATCATGAGGAGAATAGAAGCTGAAGAGCTGAGCCTAGATGCAGCTGAGATGGTGGTGACTAGCACACGTCAAGAGATTGAGGCACAGTGGGGACTGTATGATGGGTTTGATATCAAGCTTGAGAGGAAACTTAGGGTTAGAAGACGGCGTGGAGTCAGCTGCTTTGGCCGATACATGCCACGAATGGTGGTATGAATCCTTTCCTGCCTCCCACAAGATCTGAATTATGAGAAACACAACAAATATTATATAAACTATAATCAACTAATTGAACAGGAAACTGAAGTGAAGTAGAGTCATTCACTAATCTGACCTGTTTTTGTGCCATCAGGTTATACCGCCAGGCATGGACTTCAGCTACGTCTTGACTCAAGATTCACAGGACGGTGATGCAGATCTCAAGTCGCTTATTGGCCCTGACCGAAACCAGATAAAAAAGCCTGTACCGCCAATATGGTCCGAGGTACCTTTTTTCATTACACTGTTATTTCTAACAGATGTCATATCAAATCTCCTGCAGTAAAGGTTACAGTTCTGTTCTTCCCTTCCCTTCCATTCCGTGTAGCATATAACTTCATGAACTTATCACCTTGCAGATAATGCGATTTTTCTCAAATCCGCATAAGCCAACCATACTGGCGCTCTCGCGCCCTGACCCCAAGAAAAACGTCACCACATTGCTTAAAGCTTTTGGTGAATGTCAGCCTCTTCGAGAACTAGCCAACTTGGTAAGTCTCTCAGCATTTAATACGTTTATTACACATGAAACCAGTGAGACGGACATATTTATATGAAAATCGCGAAAAGGCATACTGCTAATTTATCTGGCAAGCTAACTATTTGGTAGTAAACCTGTTCCAGACACTTATACTAGGAAACCGAGATGACATTGAAGAGATGCCTGATAGCAGCTCAGTTGTTCTCATGAATGTACTAAAGCTGATAGACCAGTACGACTTGTACGGCCAAGTAGCTTATCCCAAGCATCACAAACAATCTGAAGTTCCCGATATCTACCGATTAGCAGCGAAAACAAAGGTATTGAACAAGAGAATCCTGTTAAACAATTTTGACTCCTTCAGCTTTGCAACATGAACACCATAATTATAAGGTGGTTTTCTCTCTTGAAGGGTGTTTTCATTAATCCAGCTCTGGTGGAGCCGTTTGGTCTTACGCTCATTGAGGTAATTAGCACCTATGTAAATGTCCAATGTTATGCCTCTGTACTTACTATACATAACCTATGAGATCTTCATGCCCCACGATTTCTTGTGCGTATGACAGGCAGCTGCTTATGGTCTACCCATCGTTGCCACCAGAAATGGCGGGCCTGTTGATATCGTGAAGGTAATCAAATCTCTAATTACAAAACTAACTTCCTAAAGACATAGTCACACCCTACTGACCCCAAAAGCTTATTTATGTCCCAGGCACTGAACAATGGTCTCCTAGTTGACCCCCATGATCAACAAGCCATTTCTGATGCCCTCCTAAAGCTAGTGGCTGACAAACATCTCTGGGCTGAGTGCAGAAAAAATGGACTGAAGAACATACACCGTTTTTCATGGCCAGAGCATTGCCGTAACTACCTTTCACATGTCGAACACTGCAGAAACCGACATCCCACCAGTAGTCTCGACATAATGAAAATTCCAGAAGAGCCAATAAGTGATTCTCTAAGGGATGTTGAGGACATATCTTTGCGATTCTCCATGGAAGGAGATTTCAAGCTCAATGGGGAACTAGATGCAGGTACTAGACAGAGGAAACTAGTTGAGGCCATAAGTCAAATGAATTCTATGAAAGGTAGCCCCTCTGTTCTCTACAGCCCTGGAAGAAGGCAGATGCTCTTTGTGATTACTGTTGATACCTATGATGACAATGGAAAGATCAAAGAGAATTTGAAAGATATCATCAAGAATGTGATGCAAGCAGCAGGCTTGACATCGGGCAAAGGAAAAATAGGTTTTGTATTGGCAATGGGTTCAAGCGTGCAAGAAGTTATGCAGATTACAAAGAAATACCTGATTAATTTGGAAGAATTTGATGCAATAGTTTGTAACAGCGGGAGTGAGATCTACTATCCATGGAAAGACATGGTGGTTGACGCAGACTATGAAGCTCATGTGGAATACAAATGGCCTGGTGAAAGTATAAGGTCAGTGATTCTGAGGCTTGCACGTAAAGAACCTGTAGCTGAGGATGACATCATAGAGTATGCAAGCGCATGCAGTACAAGATGCTATGCAATTTCTGTGAAACAAGGAGTTGAGGTAACTTTTATAAAGAATAAATTTCTCAGTACAAGGACAAAATACATGCTTCAAAATTGTGAAACTAGTATTGATGTCTATGTGTTTTTATGGCAGACTCGAAGAGTTGATGACCTTAGGCAAAGGCTTCGGATGAGAGGTTTAAGATGCAATGTTGTCTATACGCATGCTGCAAGAAGGCTAAATATTATACCACTATGTGCCTCAAGAATACAAGCAATCAGGTTAGACTGTCAAGACTAAGTAGTTTCAACCATATAGGTTGTGTAGATATCTACAATGAAACTGACACGACTTGATGGCTTTATGTAGATATCTGTCAATAAGGTGGGGAATTGACATGACGAAGACTGTTTTCTTTTTGGGAGAAAAGGGAGACACTGACTATGAGGACTTGCTAGGTGGCCTCCACAAAACCATCATTCTAAAAGGTGTAGTGGAATCTGACAGTGAGAAGCTTCTTCGCAGTGAAGAAAATTTCAAAAGAGAAGACGCAGTTCCACGAGATAGCCCCAACATTTCCTATGTCAAAGAGAATGGCGGACCTCAGGAAATCTTATCCACATTAGAGGCCTATGGTATCAAGTGATCTTGTCTTTATGCTTATTATCTCAGTTCATATACTTCTCTGGGTTGGTCAACAGTGAATAATAATGAGACTAAACAACCTCATCTGTAAGACATTATATACTGCAATAAAAAAACTGGAATATAACTTTGCAAGAACAAAATCAAATTCTTCAATAGAATAATCATGTACAAATTGTTCCTAGTTCTTGAGATATTCACACTTCACACAATCGTCGAAAGTTTTCGATAGGTACCTGATGAATCATGGTACCCTATCATGTGTGCTGTCTCCCATCCCTTGGCTTACTGTGCATCAACAATGTGGTCCTCATAACATTGAGTATGGCAGTCAAAAATATCCCTGAAACAGGTGGAAGTGCTTGTGGTTACAGAAATCCTATTTTACAATCAACCTGTGGATTCCCAAACCAAAATATGCTCAGTCAGCACAAGTTTCTACCAAAAAACAAAGAGACGCCTCAACTTGCCACGAGCAAAGCTGAAACCAGAAACTATGACAACCCTGATTCAGGTCTTTCTCCAAGGCCGAGACTGCAGTAATCTATATTTGTTCCGACAAAAAATCATCACTAATTATATCTTACCTGAATCAGTTTAATCATAAGCATCATATAAGACAAGATAACCGCAGTAAAATAAATCAAGTAGAAAAGAGTGATGTATGGTAGCGACAAAGAGATGTTATTCTTTTGAGAATGCATAATTTGGATGTAGAGAGAGCAGTGTTATACCGGTTCTTCTCGGTCAGAATATTATCCAAACAGAAGCACCAATGAAACTTTAATAGCGATTTTGAATAACATCTTCACAAGAGCGGAAAAAAACACAAACAATGTAATGTGAAAATTCAGCTTTGAGCTCAAAAGGAGACATGATGAACAAGTAGCAGGACCAAAGGGTACTCTTATCTCCCATTATAATTTCTTCACAAATGAGTACAAAAGTCAAAAAAGAAAAGCTCAGCAAGAAAATTTCCATATCTCAATCAACCAAGACTACATTGGTAACAAGAAATTATCCTTTTGCTAAATGAATCATGATCATCCCTAAGCAGAACTGCAGATTTCCTTGAAGGGAGAATCCACAACCCTGAACCAGAATCTACGTATGTAAACCAACCTTGATCATTACATTTCTGGGAGAGGAATCTTCATATCCGAATCGACAAAAACACGGGTTTTCAAAGAACAAGATCCACAAGGAAGCACAACAGATGCAAGCAAAGCACCTAATCTCCTAACTTGCACACAATCCCCATCTCTCAACAATGCAAAACCCATAGTTCCTAACTCGTTGGAATCAACAGAGAAGTAATCACCACACCTACACTGATAAAAAAAATCCATCATAACTTGACCTTCTTCTCCACTAATCTCAACTGACATCTCCTCTATGCTAATCTCATCAGCAGTGATTACCTCCTGCCTTGAAGAGCGAAGATTCTTGTCGTAAACTAGACGTTGCTCTGCATCGCTCAAAACTTCCCAAGCCTTTTGGATCTTGAGGAACCTTTCATCTGAGCCACAAAGAGAAGTGTTCACCTTATCCGGATGGTGTCGAAGGAGAGCAGATCGATGGTTGTTGCGGATTTCTTCATAGGTCGCATCTTCATTCACCGAGAGAATCGTGTAGTGTGTCTCGTCACCGACGAGCATGGTGGTTGATCAATTTCCGACGGCGATAGAGATCGAAGGAGGAGAAGTAATCGGGTCGACGAGGTTTAGTTGGGCCTAGGCCCAATTTTGAAAAGTCAATACTCGACCCGATTACCCGAACCCGTTTATTCCTTGAAGTGGCGATCAATGTGAATCTCATTTTTGGGGGAATTGTTGTCATGGGTTTACCGAAAGGGAGAATCAAAGCATGGTTCAATAAGAAAATCACTGATCCTCTTCTCCAGATCCTGCGTAGGTTTGTCTTCTTCGTCTCTCTCTCATACATGGTTATAAATCTCCCTGTGGAATCTGAAAATAGGAGGTTTGAGAAATGGAATGAGATGGATCTCATTGTTGATTGTTACTCTTAAAAATGCAATCTTGGTTTCTTAGTTTGTAACACTAACTAGAGAGAGCATGTAGAATAGTAAAAGGGAGAATCTTGATGTTGTGCTTTTGTTTTCCTTAGAGGTACTGAGCCTAAGCAATTGGCTTTCTCTGCAGCGTTGGGTATTACCTTGGGGATATTTCCGATATGCGGTGCGTCTCTCTATTCCTTAAGATATACTATATAAGCATGAGATTCCAGTGTATCTTATTTGGGAATATTTGTTTGCTTCACATAGGTGTTCCTGTGTTTCTATGTGGAGTAGCTATTGCCTTGTTTGGATCTCTTTGTCATGCTCCAACCGTCATGCTCGCTAATATCATGGCCACTCCAGTTGAACTAGCGTAAATATTTTACTCCTTATTTCCCGTTTTTAATTTTTGTTTTCCTGACTTGGATTTTGGTTTTCCCTTTCATGTCGTTTACAATGAAGTCTCGTGGTGCCTTTCCTACGACTTGGTGAAAAAGTCACTGGCGGACCACATTTTCCTTTGACATCAGATGCCCTAAAGAAGGTTTTTACTGGACAAGCCTCCCGGGAAGTCTTTTTAAGCATTGGCAATGCGGTAAGTTGCTCTTTTCTCTCAGTAAAACCACTTGTTAGTTGTTGCTTTCCCTAGCTTAATCTTTTCTGGTCTTATCCTTAGTAACTTACAAGTCTGATGATCACTCATAAATTGCAAATGTGCTTATATATCTTTTTCTTTTTCTCGCTTTTGACGCCTATGTTATTGGTTATTGGTTATTTCAGTTACTAGGGTGGCTCGTAGCATCTCCATTTTTCTTCGTTGCACTATACGTTCTGTTGCTGCCATGTTTCAAATTCCTGGTCCGCAAGTTTGGCGCCGCGGCTTCAAACCCAAAGACACCTACAAATCTGGAAACAGAGCTCAATCCAAAGCCAAGAATCGCTTAAAAATTCAACAAGAGTTAGGAACCTTACTCTTCTGTTATCAACATGAATCCTCTTAAATTGTATCATTGAGATGAATAGACTAATGTATAGAGTATATACACGCTTGCACTGTCGAATTCTCGCTCTTGTTTAAAAAACCTTTCGTTTCGAAATGTCAGTAACCAAAACTATTGGTGATTGATTACATTTAAACTTCTAAACCTGGCAGTGCAGTCTATGCAGAAGGCTCTGAGACCATTTTGTGCTTATTTCTTCTTGATCGGGATGAGTTTGATCAGAGTACCAAACCATATACTGGTTATGTTAAATGTCAGAAATGATACAAATCAATGCCTCACATTCTAAAGTGAGTTTTTTGGCTTCTTCATCTAGGGTTCATATCCTATGCTTTCGAAATGAGAGATCTGGCTCTTTTGTCTTCTTCACTTCGATCCCAAGCTTTTGAAATGCACAAGTAGACTCATTTTGTCTTTTTCATCAAAACCTAAGATCAGATTGTAAAATCGAATGGTACCAAACAAGAACCGAAAACTATAATAGGTTTAAAGGTACTTTGTTTCGGTTAATCGTACAGTTCATCTGGACCAAACCGTACCAAACAAGAACGAAAACATTTAGGGGTTTATTGGTTTAAGGATTCTTATGTATTTGTAAATCCAAGAGAAATCTGGTGTTTATTCAACTAATGATTTTTAAATTCTTATTGAAATCCGGTGTTATTCAATTAATGATTTTCAAATACAAATACAAATCAACCCTTATTCAATACCAAATGTTTAGATATGGATTTTATATAAAAATGAATTTTAATGGATTTGAGAGTGTTTTCATGTCATAAATGGAAATTTTGAAATCCTTAGTAAAACTTTGTTATTTCAATATGGATTTCTACATGGATTTATAAACTAAAGAATTCCACACGGATTTTCAAATGCCTGTGGAATTTCAAAATCCATTAGAATCAATGAATCAATAAACCCCTCAAAATTTTCGTCGATCAGTTGTATCTTAATAACTGAAACACAACCAAATTGACCAAACCTTGGATTGGCTTCGAATGGTAAATTCGGTTCGGTTTTCGATCGAGGCCTAATTGTGATGGAAAATCTGTGATTGTTAAAACGGTACTCGTTAGCTATAACATTCTTCTTTTTTATATATATAATAACTTGGATGGCAGTTTGGAGGGAACAAAATACGTTGACTTTTAAAGTTGACAATGATAGATTCTAAAAAAAAAAAAAAAGACAGAATCATATGTCTTTTGGTTTGTATCAAAGCAATAGGAAATGCGTTGACAAAACTAAAAAGCAGAGCGAGAAGGCAAATCTGCGAATCTCCGCGTCCGTGGGATTTTGATAAGGCTGATGTATTCATCATCCAAATCTATTTTCTGTTTATAGAATTACTCATATTGACAATAAAATATTACAACTATAGATGAGTCTACTACGTATGCTTTCTTGGAGATTTTGGTGGCATTAACATACTATATACCAAGGTGCAATGCCGTTCAATCGCATTAGCTGCGTTTTACTATCACTAACGAAAATTTATTATACTTATGAAAAATATTGCTTTCTAACATATTTTATGGGGTGTTTTCAAAAATACCACTTTGATCATGGATATTTTTATATGTACCACTGAAAAATTACACATTAACAATCAAATCTCGTGAATAAAACAATTATTCTATATGATTATACTTTGTGATCTATAAATTATTACTTTAACCCGTAAACAACATCCAACACCAAACACTAACATATATTTACATTATTCAATATATATATATATATATTGGGCAAACCAAGATTTTCATTAATTAAAAGTTGTAGACATACACGAGATGAGAGAAGCTAAAACTGACATTGTCTAAACGAAGAATAAAAGATACATAGATAGAAGAAAATGTTTTCAGGAGACAACGAATGTCAAGTAAAACGTTTTTCAACTCGTTGTCATCATCATTAGAGATAATAAACGAGACAAGAGGTTGAGAATCCGAGAAAACCCGAAGGTGATGGATCTCAAGAGGGGCTGCATCAATGACAGTTTTAAGTGCAGTCGATGCGATGAATCGGTGCTACATTATTCAATATATATACTCTCGTTAATAACCAAAGCAACCAATAACTCATTTCCTTTCATAGGCCTTATTAATTTATTTATTTTACTTCACCTTAATATAATAACTATCGTTACACGCACAAATATATATATATATATACAGTATATATATATATATACTGTATATATATATATATATCTTTGGGCTTTAACATAGATTTTAAATTAAGAATGAATATCTAAGTACTTATAAACTTAATGAGAGAATGAATGGTCCGATATGTTAATATATTATATTATATATATATATATATTTATATTTATATATATATGTTTCTCGTTCAATTATGAAATATTTCAACGAAAACATCATGTTGTGAAATTTTTTCTTACTGTAGTTTTTAACTAATATAGTATTTTTCTGTGGATGTAAATAAGACCTAAAAAGGTAAATTCTCATATACCTATAATTTTTATGAATGATTGAAATGTATATATACAAAATTGATTTTTTCCCTTTTTCACAAATTTGTTGTTTTTTTTTTTGTGCTTTCGAGAATTACGAACTCCAAACTGATTTGTACGTACGAAAATTCATTAAAAAAAAAAAAATCTAATGCAAGAAATAAGTTTGAAACTCATTTTGCCAAGAAAATAGTTCTAAGCCTCAAATCCATACAACTTGACCCTTAATCAATAAAAACACACAAAAAGAAAAAAAAAAAATAGAAAATAGAGATCTGGAAAATTTATAACTGCAAATTATTTGAACTACCGTTGATCCGATTTTTGTACCTTGGTATTTGTCAATTCTTTTAAATTATATTTTAAAATTTTTTGTGAACTAATATTTTTTTTCGAATGAAATGTTTAAGCAATATTCAAATTTTGAAACTATTTATCTTTTTAGTAAAAAAATATATTTATAATTCCCTTCATGAAATTGACTGCATCTTTAAAATGAGACTTTATTAAATAAGGAAAAACATCTTTCAAAATTTCCTTGTATACAAAAATAGCATTTCAGCCGTAAAATATCCAAAAAAAATTTAATTAAAAAAACAAATAAAAGCCAAGGAAATTAGGGAAAATTAAGTAAAAAACAAAGACAGTCTAAGTTGTGTGTTTTGTTTGTAGTGTAATAAAGCATATTTATTTAATGCTGAAGACTCGGTAGTTTCTACCTAACCGTTTCAAATGCATATTGCATGTCAACTCTGTGTAAAAATTTGCCATTAATATATAATACCAGTATTAAGAAAACTTTCTGTCTGTTTGTATAGCAATATCTCACATTTTGTAATTGAATTGGCTATTATATTACATACTAGGGAAAGTCCACGCGTTGCGTGGATGAGATTATAGAATTAAAAATTGACATTT
>OVAF01002517.1:0-15528 GCA_900406245.1 Odontarrhena argentea | reverse complement strand
TATCAAGATATGAAATTCATCCATACGATAGCCAATATGCAAGTCTTCGATCATGGTTTCTTATTGTTAGGTTTAAAATGCTCCTTTTCATTGACTGATTTTGTTTTGGTGGTTGAACTCTGATATTTCTCTAATAATTATCGAACATTTTTTAAAAATACACATATCTAAGAGAGTATGACAACTAAAAGTATCTTGAAGTTACGAGGATTATGAAAGAAACCGAATTTCCAAATACATGTTATTTAACATATAGTTTTGTTAATATGACCATTTTCTCAAATGAAAAGCAACTCTTGTAATCATATAGAAATAATTTCAAATTACATGTACTTTATATTTTGTAAACCAATCCGCGCGTAGCGCGGGTATTCACCTAGTGATAACTAATAAGTAACCAGCCAAATGAAAATCGCTATCTAATTATGAAAGAAAGACCAGCAAATTCAGGGTTGATAGTAATTAAATGAGCTCCTTACATTGATGAGTTTCATGATTGAAAAATGGATGTAAATCCTATTATTATTATTATTATTAATAATATTTTGAATAAATATTAACTTTATTATAAAAAAAAAAAACTGTTTACAAAGTAACCAAATATTTATAGACCAAACAATCTTAAATCAGTCTAGAAGAACNATTTCCCAAATTTTTAAAAAAAAAAAAAAAAAAAAAAAAAGAACATTCTCCATATTAGTATCATGATTTCTTAGACATATGACTCTGTTCCTAACCAATACATCAATTGTTGATATAAATGAACATGCTAGAATTGGACTTTCTCCATTCATCCTCCTATTTCGCTCTCTCAAGATAAAATAAACATTTGTTTGGAAAACAAAATGAAGCAAGAATTTATGTACATATTTGGTGTTATAGCCTCAGAGATAAGATGAACCAGGTAAGCTGAGTGTACCTCTTACGCATCATACCTATAGGCTATAGCCAGAGCCATTCAAATCACACTCGAATAGCTGGACCCAGTGAACAAGTGCTGAACATCTCCAAGATTACCATTACAGAGAACAAATACCAATATTCCAAGACCTCATCTTGTCACCAATTGACACTTTGTTCTATAGAGCCGGGTAGCCTAATTAGCACCCCTACTTTGATGAGTTCAACCAATTTTGATGATCGTGGGTTTAGATTAGAACCAACCCTTTGGGCTATGAGTTAAAATTTAATAAAATACAGGCCAATCGGCCCATTACTTTTATCCAAAAATATTAGAACAGGCCCAACTAGACCGGGTGAATGGGTCCCACCAAACGCCGCGACAAAACTCCGTCGCTGGGTGAAGCTTATTCACCGGTGGTGATAGCTTCCTCCTCCGACCCGGCCAAGTATGCAGATCCTAACCCTATACCTAGACGGCCATTGTTATACCTGAGTTTCTTCTGCTTCTCATCCTTCAAACTTAACCCTCGAAGCATTATCCTCTGTTCAGGTATCTTTCTTACTGGTGAAACCCTAGATCTCAATTCTCTATCTCTCTCGAAGATGGCTGATAGCGAAGATGAAACTGGATACCCGAAGAAGTTTTACTCAGTGAACCGCCAGAACCATCCTATGTATAGCCGACCCATTCCCAAGCGCCACGCGTATTACCACGAAGCAGACGATGACCAGGAAGACGATGAGATCGAAGATTATCGTCAGGCCGGAGAAGAAGACGAGCCGCAAGGAGGAGGATACAGTCGTGGGAATGAGAGGTTTCAGAAGAGGCAGAAACCCAACAAACCGGTAACTGGGTATGAATTCGCGGGTCCGAGCGATGCCAAAGTTGCGTACGATTGGAGAGAGCAAGAGGCGTTTGTGTTGTTGGAAGTTTGGGGTGATAGATTCTTGCAATTGGGTCGAAGGAGTTTGAGAAACGAAGATTGGAACGAAGTTGCTGAGAAAGTGAGCGAGGAGCTAGGCTTGGAGAAATCAGAGACGCAATGTCGGAGAATGATTGATAATTTGAAGAGGAAGTATCGGAAAGAGAAGAGCAAGGTTGAGAAATCTGGATTGGGTTCTTCGAGCAAGTGGTCGTTTTTCAACAAGTTGGATATGTTACTTGGTTCGTCGCCTAAATCAGATTTGGGTTTAGCTTGTGGTGTTGATTCAGGAGAGTTTGTGTTCATGAACACTAAGGTTTATTTGGATAAATCGAATGGCTTTGATGAGATGATGGATAGTCCTGGTGATTCCGAAGAAGACGATGACGATGATGATAATAATGACCGTGAGGTTGAGTATGAGAGGAAGAAGCTGAATGATGCAGCTTCGTATAAGCTACTGGCTGAATCAGTTGAGAGATTCGGGAAGATATATGAGAAGATGGAGAAGAGCAAAAAAGAGCAAATGAAGGAGTTGGAGAAGATGAGAGCTGATTTTCAGAAAGACTTGGAGTTGCAGAAGAAGCAGATTGTGGACAGAGCTCAGAATGAGATTGCTAGACTACGTGAAGAAGAGGAGAATCATGATGGCGAGAGTGAAGATGAGGAAATGAATGATTCTGATGTGAATCTCAGTGATGACTAGGTTTGTTTGCTTTAGATGCAGAAAAGGTTTTGTTTTTGGGGAATTCAGAACTGGTAAGTTTGTAACTTGTGTTTGATGGTTACAACTTTTATTTACAATGATGACTAGAATATTAGCCATTAAATATATTTCCTTATTTCAATTTCTGTTTCTCCAATCAATCTCTGTATCAGATCTTTGTAAGAAACGCAGGTTTTTTTTGGCTACTATTAAATGATGTCTAAGCTTCTAAATGTTGTACACTTTTGCAAGAGAATATAATCCAATATCTGATGAGTATACACAACAAATGCTGAAGAATAGGCTGTCCTTGGACAGTTCGGTCATGAAGAGATTTGTCCCGTTTACTCATATCCATTCATCTACTCTCACAGCTGCATGCCCTGTCAGTCTATGTGACCAATTATACTGACTCGGATTGTGAAAATAAATTTTGTTATATAACTATTTTCGAGAGGACCAAACATCAGAAAAGCAAAATAAGACAAACACTAGATATTTATGTCAATGCCTTTACTTGGTAAGGCAGTAGGCAGATCTGAGCTCATGCCATAAGCAAAACAACGTGTCATAGGTATCTTCCTCCTCTTCCAAGGGGATGGCGTTGTCAGCAGCTAAAGAGATGCTCACCAAGGCCTTGAGCCATTCTTCATGCAGACTTGAGAACTCAGATCTCAGCTCACTAGACTTGAAGCTTTCCCCAATTGATTTCTTCATGGCTTGTGCTGCGTCAGTAGCTGTGTCAACCACTTGATTTGGTATTCCAGCCATGAGGGCCACTTGAAGTCCGTAGCTCTCAGGACAAGCTCCCTCAGTTAAACGGTACAAGAACACTAAGTCTTGATCACAGCCACGGGGTCCTTGATCAGATCTTGATCTGAATGCGCAAGCCATGTGTTTCGAGATAACACGTGGGTGAGACGAGAATTCCTTGGTTAGAGGGTGGTAATGGGTTGCAAAGAGCATTCGGCACTGAACACTCTCTACTAGGTAACGAAAAACCTGAGATAAATAAATATATATCAGCTAACTGAAAATCAAAGAATACAAGTTGAAAGAGAAGAGGAGGCTACCGAATATGCAATGGCGTATCCATCAAAAGTACTGGTGCCTCTGCCCAGTTCATCAAGGATTACTAACGAATCCTGAGTTGCATTCTGAAGAACTGATGCTGTCTCAGTGCATTCTACCAAGAAAGTACCTACAAAAGGAAAAACACGGTTTTTAAATCAGACAAAGTCCACCCTATGGGTATCTTTTGAGACACATGTAATTTAAGCGAAAAGAAACATACTCTCCCCTGTCATGATTCTATCAGATGCACCCAGCCTTGTGAATATAGTATCTACCAGGGAGAGTTCACAACTCTCACAAGGCACATAACAACCAAGCTGCACATAAGATAAAAAAAAAACCATAAAATTTGTTGTCATATCTAGAAAATGGCTGCTTGCAGATAAAAAAGCAGTGAGAGTAATGTTATAGCATGTACAAACTTGGGCAAAGATGACAGCAAGACATGTTGCACGAAGAAGAGTTGATTTTCCACCCATGTTTGGTCCTGTCAGTAACAACGACCGAGGATGAAGGCTGCTGCTACTGCTTGTATCCCCACCAAGGAGTAAGTCATTCGGAACAGGCAACTGACCATCAGCAACAACTGCAAATGGATGCCATAGTCCTTGCATTTTAAGTACTGGCCCT
Source organism: Odontarrhena argentea (assembly GCA_900406245.1). Lineage (NCBI taxonomy): Eukaryota > Viridiplantae > Streptophyta > Magnoliopsida > Brassicales > Brassicaceae > Odontarrhena > Odontarrhena argentea. Next base: position 11,292 of record OVAF01002517.1, on the reverse strand, counting down.
TTTGTTTCCTGATTCTGATTCGTATTTTTTGATTCAGGAAGAATTACAGGCCTGGCCATGCTTCCAGCAGAGAGACTGGAAGCAATTGCAAAAGATCTCAGGACATCGAGGCAGCTTATGGTGTGAATGACCTCAGACCATTGAGATGCTCTTTCTATGAATACTTCAATAAGTATTGTGAGAGTTTCAGCATTCTCCTCTGTCATATCTTGGTTCTGGAACAAGATTAATAAGTTCGAATTAGACGCATATCAAACCAAAATTGTCAACCAAGTATCACTGGTGTATGAGTTCTAAGCCATATGCAGATGATATCAACAGAGGAAAAACTAACAAGCTATTAGACTTTGTCTGCTGATAAACGCACATGCCGAAGCAGATCTAAGAGTAACTGAATGTAGATCAAAGCAAGGTATTGCGCAGGGGAACAGGTCTTTGAGCAGTGGCAGAAATATTGTAGCCATGTATGATTTCAAAGATAGATGAGGGCACCTGATAATTTGGAAAGTCGCTATCTATGGCTGCTTCGAATTGAGAGAGATATAATTCTAGCCCGCTTTCTCCAACTAAAGTAGGTATTTTACAGAGTTTACAAAGCAAACTCATCATAGTTGATGCCTTCTGTAGAGCCAACAGCAGATCAATTCCACTTCTGAATCCTTTCACAATTTGCCCAAATGCTTTAACCTGCAGTGCAATAAGTTTAGAGAAATGTATATAGCAAAAGAGGAAAGCAATTGTTAGTTGACAAGTGATACTAAATCCTTATACAAATGATGAAAGGCATTATTCAGAAAACAAGTGTTTGATACTTACCTGTTGTTTCAGCACTTTTTTCCCCAGGAGAGCAGGCAAAACCGAGGCTGATGATTTAACGCTAGACTTAATGCGTCCGAGCAATCTTTCTAAGTCTGGAAGTTTATAAAGATAATGACCAGTCATTTGCATAATTTCTGAGTTTGCACTAAATTCTTCAACTACATCAAGTCTTTTATTGATGCTCTCTACATCTTTCCGTGGGTGGCAGATCCAATTCCTTAAGAGCCGCTTGCCAGTTGGAGTCACACAGTTATCAAGATATTTGTACAAGGTCCCTGCAGAGGAAATAAAAATTAGCTTACACGATATGTACCAAATTGTAGAATATGAATATCTGGTATTGCTCTACCCTCTGTCTGAGGCTTCATATATACATGCACTTACCTAAAGGACCACCATCACAGCTATTGTTGAATATCTCAAGATTTACCATCGTCTGGCCATCAATTCTGAGACAACCCCTGTAAACTTGGTATGGATAAATATCCCCATTCTTAAGTACATCTTCTAGCTGCAAGGAGATTGAACCTATCTGTTAAGAAGACTTTTTTAGCTTAACTTGTGAAAAGCGAAAACTGCAATAGCCGACTCACCTTTAGCCTAGACAGATGATTGATTAGTTCTCCAAGCGCACTAAGGGCGATATCACATTCAGCTAGACCATCAACAGCAGAATTCCCTGTTAGGGAAGAACCCCTAAAGTATCCGTTAGATTCTATAATATTTCTCACTCCACAAGCATCCATATCCCCCATTACTTCTGGTACTGGAGACAGCTCTACTGCGGTAGAACCTGTAAAAATGAAACACCAGCATAATCTACATTTAAGAGATACCACGTGGTAAGCAGCTAAAAGATGAAAGATTTTCAGATATGCATCACATCTAATCTACAATATGATCTTGGAAGAGTATACATTCCTAAACTCTTAGCAACCTCCTACTGGCATGGTACCTGTTAATGTATATTTCCTTAGAGCTTTTTGAGCTTCTTTTGATAGCCCTGCAATATTAAACGTTTACAAAAGTAAACTTAAGTAGGCCATCTATTTTCAATTCTGTTTGACAAAACAACTGGGTGTGCAAACAGACTACCTTTACTTTCATATATCACTTCCTTCGGAGAAACCTTGAAAAAGCAACCAAAAGGTGATTTAGACGTAATTCTTGCAACTCAATATGCGCACAAAGTTGCATTGAAGATATAAGATACAGACCACATTTGCATACCTGCATCATTAAAGCTCCAAGAGCAGCACATGAAGAATCATCGCTGATGGACCCGACCCAAAACCTTAGGGCAGCACAGTCAACGAAAGCAAATCCATACATTGTTGAACACGTTCCTAGCTCCATTTTGGCCTAACATCAAATTCAGAGACAATATTGACATCAATTCACTAGGCAATATAGCAAAGACAACTACTGAGCTCCTAAACAATTATCCAAATCAGTGCTTTGCATTAACTTTATCACTACTAATCTAGGGGTTAGATCAGCTATCCTTTCCGCTCACCACACGAGAAAAACATGACAGTAAAGTGGCCAGTATAAAAAGAAGGGATGGCAGGAACAAGAATTTAGACTCCTATGCATACAACTGAACATACAATCATCGTAAAAATGGAATCTAGTTACAAGGACAGAAACCATTAAAAATCAGAGAATATTTGACAGATCTTTAGTGCATCAGTTTGAAATTTATTTCAAGAGAATCTCTAGCAAACAAAACAAAACAACATATCCTGTCATTCTAATCTCCAAAATGCTTTCTGCTGGAAGTAAGATTGCTAAAGAAGAGAGTAACTTTCAAGGACTCGATTAACTTGCATAAAACAAATAACAAACCTCTTTAATAGCAAGAAGATGGACGGCATCAGGCCCGATATTTCCCTCACATGTTGTTGATGGAGTTAATACCTGAACTAGCGCCCTTTGAATTATCTGGTAATCAGTCCAGAACAGCCATTGAATAACTACAGTAAGAAACTAGTGTAGCAGAAAAATAAATGATCAAGAACTGTCTGCGCCCTCCTTGGCCTGTTCTCGAGCCAACTTACAGTATTTGCACCCTTGGCTTTTGCTTGACCAGATGTTTCTAGCTGCTCGATTCGACCAACTTTATATCTTCCAAAAGAAACAAAAAAATGTGTCAAACGTTGCAAAGACGAAAAACACCTTCCTATTGAAATCTTGTATGAGTAATTCAGTTTTAAAACATGGCTTGAAACTCTCGAATGAAAACAAAAGAGTGAACCACATATAATTAAGCGTAAATTATTGGTAATTGCTACTATAGTAAACTAACTTAAGTATAACTCTACTTAGCCAATAAGAGCAAACATATAGTGTTCTACTTCTGTTTCGTACTCTTCAATTAAAGGGATTATTAAAGAATGAGAACCACGAAAACAGCATCCTAGTTATCCAAAAATTAGCTGATTATGGCTGAAGATATCCTCTGTTTTTTTTTTTAAATCCTAAGTTCCAAAGTGACAGCAAAGAAATTCCACAAAGTATGACAGTTGCCTTACCCACGAGCTACTAGATTTTGCACGGCATCGTCTATCCCACTTTCAGAGATACCAACCTGATTAAAAAAAAAAAAAGGGTTACATCATTTATGGACTCGGTAAAAGCGATAAATCAAGCAGGCCAGTTCTTTCAAGTAATTTACCTGTCTGCATTTTCCCACACCGCTCATGGTCATCTTCCAGCCAAGTTCTTTGTGACCTACTTCTGCATCTAGCTCATACAGCTCATAAAATTTTCCCTAGGAAGAACATAATGAAGGCGGATGTAAGTGAACCAATCACACTGAGGAATTGAGTTGATCTCTACATTTATATTCACTAACCACTTTAAAGAAAAGCACGGTATCCATGTATTTACTCTTGATACCCCAGTATTGCTGCTGCGACGCAGACATTTTTTTGAAAATATCAGCTGGTATGTATAAGGTCTTTCTGTCGTAAAGGGGATCATCAGGCCGTCTTCTATTGGCGTCTCTGATCCGAGAAGGCTCAAGCCATTCAAATTTGGTACCTTCATTTACTTCTTTCTTCTCCCCACAAATTGGACTCTGGAGCATTTTCAGCCTTTTGTTAGAATCCAATACAGGAACCTTATTCGCTTGAAAAGTAATTCCATCCTCCAGAACTCGCTTCATACGAGGAACGCCAGGACGAGTTCCCGGTGTTTCTGGGCCAAGAACATCGTTATCTACTCCTACATCTTCTACTGACTTTAGATTAGCTACCCCACTGAAGCTAAAAGCATGGTCTATTTCTTGAGGTTGACCATTATTGGAAGGACATTCGGGAAAATTATTAACAGCCTTCATAGATACAGAAGAACTATGAAGCGGAGCAACATGTTTTTGGCTCCTGTAAATTTCCAAACAATAATTTCAAGGCAGTAATCAGCAATGGTAAACAACATTACATGACACTTCTTCTTCTAGTAAAGGGACATGAATAATCTTCCATGTACTGCAGTTTTACAGACTAATTTTACCTAAGTACTACAAATCAGATGTGAAGCGACTCAAGAAATTCGATCTAGACCTAATCCTTAGTGAACCATAACCAGGATGTCATTTGATGTGGGAAAAAACTGAAGAATAAGCGAAACGAGAGAGTACCTCTCTCCAGAACATTCTCGATCATCGACCTTCACAAACTTATGCATGATACTGGAGAAGAGAGATGAAGCACCTCCGGCGGATTCCTCTGTCTTGAAGCCGGACGGAAGGACACGGCGCGGAACCTTCTCCGGCGGAGTATCCGTTCCTCTAACCTCATCCAAAGATTTCGATACACTTCGCTCGCCGTTAGCATCCCCTTCCTCGGCCGTAAGTCGTGGTCCTCTTCCGCCGTCACCGCTAGTAGCATCGCCGGCAACCAAACCCTGAGTCGCCGACGAAGGCTTCTGGAAGAAAGACAGAATCGATCTCTGGCGCTGCATTTTGGAGCTGAGAGTGAGTGAGAGAGACAGAGAGAAACGACGTTTTTAATCGAAGAGGAATCGAAATCGAGAGGGGGGAAAGATTGGCGCCGAATCTCCATAGGGATATTTTTTCGTTTACTGTCCTTGATGACCGTCCGATTCTCTTCTATTGATCTGTACCGTCGGATAAAAAGTCAATTTTGTCAACGCCACGTCACCATATTGACACCAAGTCATACGACGACACGTGTCAGCAGAGCCTTAAGAACTTTCGAGATACGAAAATGGAGTAGAAAAGATGATGGAATTCTCTAGAGACCAATCTTTGTTATATAAGAATTCACAATCCTCTCATCGTCTTCATCTTCTCATTTTCAGAAAAACCATCTCTAATCCTGTACGTGACGATGCCGAGCAGATACCCAGGAGCAGTGACGCAAGACTGGGAGCCAGTGGTTCTACACAAATCGAAGCAAAAGAGTCAAGACCTTCGCGATCCAAAGGCGATCAATGCTGCGCTAAGGAGCGGCGTGGCGGTTCAGACGGTGAAGAAATTCGACGCCGGTTCGAACAAAAAGGGGAAGTCGACGGCTGTGCCAGTGATCAACACGAAGAAGCTCGACGAGGAAACAGAGCCTTCGTCGATGGATCGCGTCAAGGCGGAGGTAAGGCTAACGATACAGAAGGCGAGACTAGAGAAGAAGATGTCACAAGCAGATCTAGCGAAACAGATCAACGAGCGTACACAAGTTGTTCAGGAATACGAAAATGGAAAAGCCGTTCCGAATCAAGCCGTGCTCGCTAAGATGGAGAAGGTTCTCGGTGTTAAACTTAGGGGTAAAATTGTCAAATGATTTTAAATTGCGACCGTGTATTGTAATAAACAAAAAAAAAAAGTACAAGCCTTGCTTTATTGTAAATGAAAAAAAAAGGGAACGTTGCTTTTGAGTCTATGAACAAAGTTTTTACATCCAAGGAGTGTTGTGAAGAGGCATAGTGATGGCTTTAACTTGTAAATAGCTATCGAGAGCGTCCATGCCGCTTTCGCGACAGTTACCACTCAATTTGTAGCCACCGTAAGGAGAGTCGAGATCGAATCCGAAGTAGCAGTTTACCCAAATCACTCCAGCTTTGATTGATCTTGAAACCGTGTTTATCACGTCTATGTTTTGGCTCACTATCCCTGCTGCTAGCCCGTATTTCGTATTGTTTGCGCATTTGATCCCTTCCTCTACCGTCCTGTCACAGTTGATTTCAGAGATCTTTTAGTGTTTTGGAAACTAGCTTAACATAAAAAATGTGTTTTGTTGGCTTTAATTAATTACTTGAATTTCATCAAAGACATGACTGGTCCGAATATTTCTTCTTGGTATATCTTCATATCTTCCTGTCATTGACACAAAGTAAAGTTCACAATATTGCTTATGTAGTTGGAAAATGAAAGAAAGAAAAATTTGCAGACTTACAGTGACATCTGCGAATATTGTTGGTTCGATGTAATAACCTTTCTCTCCAATTTTCTGGCCTCCGGTTAATAGTGTAGCTCCTTCGTTTTTGCCGTGCTCAATGTAAGAGAGAATCCTCTCAAATTGTTTTTTATCCACCTATAGAAACACAAATGATAATCAACAGTGTAATCTACGAATTAGATCAACATACATAATTTGTTATCGTATATACTTGTGGTCCTTGTCGAACAGTGGAATCAAAAGGGTCACCGACGGTCCAGCTTTTAGCCTTCTCCACCATCTTCTCCACAACCTTACTGTATATACCTTCTTGGACAAACACACGAGAGCCTGCTACGCAAATTTCACCCTTCACACCCCACCAAACATGTTTACATATCAGTATATATCTCCCGTAATATGTTAGCATTGAATCCGTATTTAATTTCCACAATAACTATAATTACTTTGTTGTAGAAGCAACCAAGGAGCGCAAGATCAGCGGCTTTATCAGCATCTGCGTCATCGAATATAAGAAGGGGCGATTTCCCTCCCAATTCAAGGGAAACTTTTTTGAGATTACTGGTAGCTGAGGCTTGCATTATCGTCCTCCCAACATCTGTTGACCCCGTGAAACTAATCTGATCATCACAAAACAGAGATATCACATATGTGTAACAAACAAAACATATCGATGGGTCTGTAACAACTCATTAGTTATTTACTTTGTCTATATCCATGTGCGAGGCAATAGCAGCCCCTGCAGTTGGTCCAAAACCGGGCACCACGTTGATTACACCATCAGGGAATCCAGCCTGTTTTTTTTTCCCCACATTGTTAGGTATCATTATAACGAATAATGACCAATTTGAAATGCTTAAGAATGGTAAGTTAAATCGTTGGACATACTTCCTTAGAGAGATGTGCATAGAAGAGGGCAGAGAGGGGAGTCTGCTCTGCTGGCTTGACCACCATGGTGCAGCCAGCAGCTAAAGATGGAGCCACTTTCATAGCAAACATAACGCTCGGGAAATTCCAAGGGGTGATGTGACCAACCACTCCAACAGGTTCTTTAAGCGTATATCCAAACATAGACGGACGTGCCATCCTAAGTGTCTCCCCGTGGATTTTATCCGCTGCACCCGCGTAGTACCTGAAATGATTGGCTGTGGACGGAATATCCACTGCTTTTCCCATGTGAAACAACTTCCCACCATCAACCGCATCAAGTGCAGCCAGTTGTTCAATGTTTTGCTCTATTAAGTCTGAGAATTTGTGCATAATCCTTGCCCTCTCCTGAAATCCACCAAACTAGTTAAATTAACAAGTATATCATACTATAGTCATTGAAGCATTAGACTGTATAAACAACAACCCTACCAAATCATTAGTGTGTTTTTTTCTCCTTTGTTACAAGTATCAAACATTAGTTTATCTTATAACTAAAGTGGGATTTAAGTACAATTAATAATTTGTTATATAATGTAAAACGTTTTTCGTAGTTACATGAAAGTGACACCACCCACAAAATAAGTCATATTTCGGTCGTTCTCACTCTTTTATTTTTTTAATATTTTGTCAACTCTCTAAGAGCATGTACAATGTTGACCCCTAAGTTGGGGTCTTATGATTAAATTAATGTTATATTTATTGATTAATTAAATAAATTAATCCATTAAGATCTTCTAACAAAAGGCACTTCCAATGGAGACCTTTTGATGTTGTGTCTAAACTATTAATTTACTATCTTTTAGAGAACAATTGTTTATTTGAATCCAAAATTTGTTTAATTAACAATTAATCCAATATTAGAAATATAATAATTATTGAAATAGTTCATATTACATTTTTAAACACAAATATTTAACATTTTATAAAAGAGCAAACATATTTCTTTTTGTGGATTGGAACATCGATTGTAGCATTTGTGCTATCTGATTTTCCAGGTCAATCAACAGCAACATGACTAGTTTGTCCACACACAAAACATGTCTCTTGTTGCCCAGGGTAAGTGATAACCTGTATTCAGTAAGATGACACTGAGTATGAAAGAAAATATAGACCACAGGAGTGGAAACCAGCTACCTCTCTTAAGATGGAAAAGTGAACTTCATGTGTGGCTAAGGATAGCATTATCAAGTCTGCATCCTACATAATGTATACCAGACTCATCCAAATTGCATATACATATCCACATGATTCAGAAATTTAATATAGGATGAGACTCCAAATACAAACATAACCACATTGAAAAGTATATATAAGAATCCAAGCTATTTGAGTTACAGCTTAATAAAAGGCAACAAATCAAAAAGGATTAAGAAATTTCATATCCCTACAAATTTCATCCACATAATGCTTCTTCTTCTGTTCCATATCCCTACAAATTTCATCCAACGAAACGTAAAAACCTAAAGCGACTCTTGGAAATTGATGAAAACATTAGCAACTTAGTGGCATTCAAATCAATGGTGAATCAATGGTGAGAGACTTCCTTCATTGTCAATTACACTAAAATCCTCAATTCTAATGCTCTGAAACCTCCATCAACTAATCCTCCCACAAAACTACCTAAACCCTAAATCGAACAAAACAACCGCAATTCCCAAACCTAGCACAGTACAGAGACTCAGAGACTAATCAAAATCAATCCATCAACATCAATCGCGAATCACAGTGACCAAATCAAAGAGGAGAGATACCTTTATTAAGCTTGATGACGAATATCTTAGTAGTAGGTTGAGGAAGAGTAGCTTTCTTCTCTTTTCGATTCACTCTCCACATGCGATCTCGGAACATGACAGGAGGCTGAAGAAACGCGCCGGAATCGACATCGGCGATCGATTTCAGAGGAGACGATTCTGAAATCCGGCTCAAAATCACGCGATCAAATCTGGAAAAGATTTCCCAGACCAAGAACAAGCCAGAATAAGCTTCAAACCCTAATCGAATTGAGTTTTGGAGTCAGAATATAGGGTTTCAGGGCAAATTGCCGTTTGGGTTTCTCGTGCTCGACAGAGAATCAGAGAGAAGAGAGAGAGAAAAGAAGTGAAAAAATGTCTGGAAATTGTTTTTGGAGAATTTATATTTTTTTCCCCATCCAATGAAACGCAGCCACGTATGGGGTCTTCCTGAGGTCTTTTGGGCTGAGTTTAGACCCAGGTCTCTCTACAGTTACGCAATTTCTTTTCTTTTTCATTTAAATTTGGATTCAAAAATACAAAAGACCCTTGTCCAAGGTCACCATTGGACTTGGTCTAACACAGAGAGATTTAAAAACCCATACCCTAATTAAATACAATATTAATGACCCATTTGCGTAAGGGACCACAGGTCCACAACAATCAACAATTATATAGTTAGAAAATATATAAAAACAGATGCAAATCTCAATAATTTATTAAAATATATAAAAACGGGTAGGGGAAAAAAAAAAAAAAAAACATGAGGGGAAAAAAAAGATAAGGAACGTACGAAACCAGACATACGAGGCCAAGGGCCATGGTCGAAGGCGTGACGTGCAGCAATTACAGCCAAGTCAACGTCTTCTTTGTCTCCCTCTGACACATTTGCTACCACTTCACCGTTCCTTGGATCTACGGTCTCAAACGTTTTTCCTTTTTACACCAAAAGCATGTCTAAATTATCAGTATATGCCAAATCAAACCAACCACCGGTTCAATAATTTAATCACGAGTTGTTTCTACCATTCTATTGCCAAGAACAAAATATATTGACAATAATTTACACTCTTTATTAAAATATGGGATTTTGGGACCTTTTGGTTCATAACTTCCCGCAGAGTTCGGAATCAGTCCTTTTTTTTTTTTTTTTTTCTTCAACCAAACATTAAAATTAAAAAGAAAAAGAGATTGACATCCAGTGGGTGGAAACTGGTTTACATAAGTGAATTCAACAAGACGTTCTCGAGCTCCGGAATCAGTCTTTAGAAATTCTAATTTACATAAGAGCACTAATTATTTGTGTTATCAGTAGATAACTAACAGTTTCGTTTTATATACTCTTTAGTCTTTATCGAAACAAAACAACATTGGCAATACCAATTCCCATTCCTTAAAATGGAAAAATTTCCACCGTCTACGGAAATTTGGGACATGTTTTCTTGAATTGAATAAATACACCCAAGTTGTAGATTTCAGGGTCCACGTTTATGCCTGTCCCAATTATTATTGGAAAAAGAAAACACAACAAAATATNTCTTGAATTGAATAAATACACCCAAGTTGTAGATTTCAGGGTCCACGTTTATGCCTGTCCCAATTATTATTGGAAAAAAAAAACACAACAAAAAAANAAAAAAAAAAAAAAAAAAAATTGGAAATTTGTGGTTGAGAAGAGAAAATCTCAGGATGGATCCAATCTCAGGAAGATTTGATCTTGGTGGCTTATTTAAAATAATTTTTGATAAGTTTCTATTTAAATCCATACTATTTTAAGAAAATCGGATACCGATATAAATATATTTGGAATAAAAGAGGATTTGAGGTAATGATTTGGGTAATCAAACCCAAAATCAGAAAACTAGGAATGCTTTTTTTGTTCATCTGTTAAAGTCAACGCTTGAGACTGTGAAATTGAGTACTAATTAAGAAGTGAAAAATAGAAACCTGAAACAGAATCAACGAACTGGCCGTTGATGAAAAGCTTGGTGAACTTGATCTCCGGGAGCTTCACCGCCGCACCTCCGTTGCATTTGCCGTTCTCCATGTCTCTCCTTCAACTCTCTCTCTTGTCAGGGATACTTTTTTTACAAGGACAGATAGAGAGAGAGGCTTATTTACGTATTTATATTGAAGTCTCTGTTGACATGTCAGCAAAGACAGTGTGGTGTTTTTGTTATGTAGCTAGGAAACGTGCATGAACGTGAAGCTTTATAGATTTACTCGGTAACCTTAAATTTAAGCAGGCTGTAAAAACAATGTTATTGTGTTTATCTTTCTTTTTTTTTGATATAAAAAATTTAAAACTTGATTGGCATAAATATGTACAACTTTTTAGTAAGAGATGTGAAATGATGACAAAAAAAAAAAAAAAAAATGTGAAATGTGTTAAGAAA
>OVAF01002516.1:0-15532 GCA_900406245.1 Odontarrhena argentea | reverse complement strand
AGAAGGAGAACAGTAAGACGAAGAAGAGTCTTCGGAAGATGAGGCAACTAATGAAAGGCAGCTTCCCTGGGACGGGTTTCGATTTCGATTCCGATTCCGATTCCGACGAGTAATTCTTTTGTTTCGGAAACTATTTAAAAAATTGTAATTTCGAATGTTTTTGGTTTTTTTTTGGATAATTTGAATATTATTTAGTTTTTATTATAATTTCCAATTTTCATTTCTTTTACGAATTAATTTTTATTTATTATAAATATGGATTTTTTTTTTTTTTTTAAAAACCAAACCTCCGTCGGAAATCCGTCGGAAAAGTTTATCCGTCGGAAATCCGTCGGAAAAGTTTATCCGTCGGAAATCCGTCGGAAATGTTTTCCGTCGGAAATCCGTCGGAAATGTTTTCCGTCGGAAATCCGTCAGAAAAATTTACCCGTCGGAAATCCGTCGGAAATTGTAGTCCGTCGGAAATCCGTCGGATTTCCGACGGACTACAATTTCCGACGACTTGGATCCGACGGACCAATGTTGTCGATAATTCGTCGGAAACCTCCGTTTCCGACAGATTTCCGACAACTACGTCCGTCAGATTCTCCGTGTTTTCTTGTAGTGAACATCCGATATAATCCTGGGCTCTCGAGTTCATATATATATCTTTTCTTCCGAAAACCCTCTTTGTAAAAAATGTTTAGCTACATATTTGAGATAAATATAATTCTACTTAATATCCCAAAAACTTTATATGTGAACCATATACATATATTAAAAAAAAAAAATACTTTTACGAATCGAAAAGATTAATGTACATAGACGTAATATTGACAAGTATCCCCATGCCTTTATGTATTTGGACCATATACTTTTTAAAAAGTTAATGTGAATTAAAGACCGTGAATCAAAATATCTTTATAATAAAAAACCGTTACTCACACCTCGTTCTTCACCACAACACTCTCTTGTTCACTAGACCAAACGTAAATACGTAAACCAATTTTTTTGTAAGTTTCCGTGATTAAGACAATGGCCACCCAGGGCCGGACTTGAGGGTAGGCAGGGTAAGCAACCGCTTAGGGCCCCCAAGCCAATTTTTTAATACGAACTAAATTTATAAACTTGATCATGATTTTTTAAGGATTTTTTTAAAGAAATCTCTAATAGCGTTAGAATTCTATTTCGAAAAAACTTTGTGTAGTTGATACCTTCTTTATATATGGACAACTTGCTATTATCTATAAGTTAAAGTTAACATAAAGGTACATACATTTTGGTTTCGCTTCGGTCACCACACCGATTCTTCTTGATTACTGGCCAAGCATGTACGGTATGAGGGCAAGAGTTGCATTGAGAGAGAAAGGTGTTGAGTTTGAGTACAGAGAAGAAGATCTCAACAACAAGAGTCCTATGCTTCTAGAGTAACCCGGTTCACAAGAAGATCCCGGTTTTGATCCATAATGGTAAACCGGTTACTGAATCTCTCATTATTGTTCAGTACGTAGACGAGGCTTGGTCCGACAAGAACCCTTTCTTCCCTTCTGATCCTTACGGCAGAGCTCAGGCTAGGTTTTGGGCTGATTTCGTGGACAAGAAGGTAACCAAAACCCTGTTTGTGCCCTAGATCTTGTAATACAAGTCTTTAATTAAAATTTTGCATACATTGTGTATAAGATGAATTCGAGTTATGTTCGAATCTGCACTTTGGGATTTAGTTCGAGTTTTCCATTGATAGGCTCTGGCAATTTTTAGGTTTTTTGTTTGTAGTCTCATCTTTAAGCTTTGCTTAATTTCTTCTGACTTAGTAGTTTGATGTTATGTTACAATGTGGCATGGATTTAGTTCAATGAAGCTCAAGCAAAGGTTTGGACAACGAAAGGCGAGGTACAAGAAGCAAGGAAGAAGGACTTTATCGATCGAGGCACTCAGGATTCTCGAAGCTGAGCTTGGAGACAAACCTTACTTTGGCGGAGATACTTTTGGATATGTAGACATTTCCTTGATTACATTCTTTGCTTGGTTCAAAACATATGAGAAGTTTGGTAACCTCAGTATCGAATCAGAGAGTCCAAAAATCGTCGCTTGGGGCAAAAGGTGCTTAAAGAAAGAGAGTGTGTCTAAGTCTCTTCCTGACTCTGAGAAGATTGTTGCTTACGCTGGTGAGTATAGGAAGAAGAATCTCGGATCTGAGTAGATCTTGTTGTTTGGTTTTATGACTGCAATTGTGTTCTGTTTTCAACTTTTGTGTTTTCCTTAATATTGTCTAAGTATGGATTTTAAATAAAAGTTTGTTTCGATTTATGAATCCGAAATTTGATGTCGTATTCACGAAGGAGTTTAGAAGAATCATAATCGGTTTATGTTTAGATAAATAATATCCTTTTCATTTATAAGAATAATGAGAAAATGTTGCACTACGTAATCACTTACGTATTGTAGTTTTCTTCATCAGCAGATAGCATATATCTTTAGGTACGTCCACCAAATTGCATATAGACACACAAATTAGGTGACCACGTTACAATCATGAATCATGCAAAGTAAGTGGCCAAAGAAAAAATGTTTCAATTAATTATAAAAATTGTTGGGTTCTCAACCACTTTCGAGAGAGTTAAGCACACTCTAGTCTCCACTAACAACACCACCTCTAATCCTTTATCAGTATTGTTTTTTGTTTTCTTAAAGTTATATGTTGCTTAACATAATAGCTGCAATGACTCATGGACCGACTCAAAAAGAGAGTGCAATAATATGCTCATGTAGTTCACTCACTTTGAAGCTTTAAATGGAGACTTCACTAGGACCACTACGGATCCTTTTGGCCCCATTCACTAATTTTATGATTTACATGATGGTTCAAATTATGGTTCAAATTAGTGTCTTCAATTTTAAACAATAAAAGGAACATGGTTCAAATTATGCCACATTTTATCTGCTTTCTACTGTTGTTGGTCCATCACAAATAAGATGTGTTCACAGTGTAGTCTTTTATGAATTTAAAATCAAAACTCTCTTAACGGTTAAAAGGTTAATGTAAAATCTTTGAAACGACACTTATTAAAACGTAAATGATGAAAAATCAATTTTATTGGAAAGTCTGTGAGTTGGACTTTGGCCTAATTGGATTACTCGATAGTCAATAATTAATTTCACCTAATAGTCAACTCGGGCCAGGCAGAGCAGTTGCTTTTTGGATCTCATGAATTTCAATGACTCAAGTTATGGTGTCTGTTGAACAATTGAACCACAGGCATATCAGTCTGTTCTTGTATTTCATACCGAGACCAATTGGATAGCCGATCGACTATATATATTAAAAAAATACAATAATTCTAGTGGAAAAAGAGAAGTACGACTTTTCTTGCTGGTTATATATATAATACTACACCTCATAATAGACCACTAGCGCAATTAAAACACCAAATGTAGATAATAAGACCAATGAAAAATATCATAAAAATACCAAAGTTCTCTCAACAAAGGTTTTTATATAATGGTTGGCCAAAGTATAATTTTATAGTTTAACATGATTACTACAAAGAGAAAGACTCCTCCTACCCTACCCTTTTTTTAACTACACATTTGATAAAATACAAATAGAAAAGAAGAGCTTCACGAATAGCAACAATGGGGGACGAAGTGATCCTTCTCAATTTCTGGCCAAGCATGTTTGGAATGAGGACGAGGATTGCATTAGAAGAGAAAGGAGTGAAGTATGAGAATAGAGAAGAGGATGTGCTCAACAACAAGAGTCCCTTGCTTCATGAGATGAATCCGATTTACAAGACCATCCCGGTTCTGATTCACAACGGTAAACCGGTTTGTGAATCCATCATCCAGGTCCAATACATTGATGAGGTCTGGTCAGACAAGAACCCATTGCTCCCTTTTAATCCTTACCTGAGAGCTCAAGCCTTATTTTGGGCCGATTTTATCGATAAGAAGGTACAAAAATCGTCATTTTAACCATATTTGGTCTTACAGTAGAACATCTATAAATTAATACTCTATAAATTAATAATCACTATAAATTAATAAAATTCTCCGGTCCCAAGTCGGGCCAGTGTAAAAAATGACAATATTCGATAAAATAATAAATTAATAATTTTTTTGAAACTCTAGTGTAAAATATAGTCCCAATAATAATATAAATTAATAATCATAAATCTTAGGCATATATATATATATATATATATTTATATATATATTGTATGTGTATTTAAGAAATTATATTAAAATACGATGGGATGTATATTTTTTTAACTAAGTTTACTTTGTTGAAACGAGTCAATAAATTTTCTCCTCTGCCATTTCTATATGTTTCTAAATATTGAGAAGAGTTCTTGCGAGAACCATTTTATTATATATAACTACTTCGAGTATTATTATTTCATCTTTGTCATCATCAATATTAAGTAGACGTAAATCTTTTGACCTTAAATTTTTGCGTATGTATAATATTTGTTTGGATTTTTGAGTTATTAACATCTATTCTATTATAATGACTAAGATTATTGACATGATATTTTCGATATCAAGAACAATATGAATGTATAAATAAGAAAGTATAAAAAAAATTAAATACATTATAACTTTAGAAGAATTTATGTGAAATTTAAGGTAAAGTATATATTCTAAATTAAATTTAAAAATATAATAAACTAATAAATCTCTCTATAAATTAATAAATTATTAATTTATCGATAAATTAATAATTACTAATTTATAGATAAATTAATATCTCTATAAATTAATAATTTTTCCAAGTCCCAACATTATTAATTTATAGAGGTTTTACTGTATTTGTAGATCTTAGTCTATATAAAAGAATTCAAACTTTGCACATGTAATTCAATTACCGCTTGAGAGACGACATGAGTTCCTGAGTGAATGGATGTACAGGCTTCGGTCCAGAAGTCTTTAGAGTAACCAAAGAAAAAAAAAATCAGTCTTTTGACAAAAAAATAAAAACAAAGAAGAATTAAAGAATAAATGTTGATTTTGCATTGAAAATATTTCAGAGGAACCATGTCAGATTCTAGGGATTTGCTTATAACTCATATATGTGAATATGTAGTAATGTGTTACTTGTGTAACAAGGAACAGTTGTATGTTTGTGGGAGGAAGACTTGGGCAACAAAAGGGGAGGAGCAAGAAGCGGCCACGAAGGAGTTTGTTGAAATACTCAAGACTCTTCAATCTGAGCTTGGAGAAAAACCTTACTTTGGCGGCAATAAATTCGGGTTCTTAGACATTGTGCTAATTGGATTCTACAGTTGGTTTCCAGCATACCAGAAATATGGTAACTTCAGCATCGAACCAGAGTGTTCGAAACTAATGGCTTGGGGTGAAACTTGTATGGAGAGAGACAGTGTGGCTAAGTCCTTGCCTGATTCCGAGAAAGTTATTGGATACATTTCACAGCTTAAGAAGAAATATGGGATCGAGTAAGATAAGCTCTCTTAGTTGCGGTTTTGTGTTATATATGTGTAGGACCTTTGTTTGGGTTGTGTTTACTTGAAACTTAATAATGCTGAGTGAATGTAGAAGTGGAGTCTTGTTAAGTATGAAAATTAGATACTTTATAGGTGAATGTGGCTAATCAAGTCAATAGATGGTCGTAAAAAGGATTGAAAGAAACTTGATTGGTTTGTTCAAATCTGTGACGAAGATGGAAAGTCCATAATGAGAAAATTAAAATCAAAATTAGGTCCTAGTAACTAGGGATGGCATCAAATCAAGCGAGTATTCACAAGTACAAGGATCTAAGGCGAATAGATCAAGATACTAAGACAAACTTTCTCGCAAATTCCAAAAGCTCACAATTGAGACTGGTAAAAAACTCTATCAAAGGGAACTAAATACTAGCATCAATATGGGCAATCTCATCATTGTACCCTAATTCAAATGACAATGCATCCTATATGACATATTTCTAGACTCAACATACTCAAAATGAATGAAATGCAATTAAATGAAAAATATTTTTTTTTTTGAATTTTTTAAAAACTTTCATGCATTTTAATGATATATAATGCAATGCATGACACAACAAATAAAACAACTAAAATGACAATGACCTACTGGCTCTCTCTCCTCCAAACTTAAATTTCAGCGTCCCGGTGAAACTTAAATTCACAAAAGAGACCCAAAGCATGAAAAGAAATTGAAATGCAATGGTATTCACAAATGGTAATAGAGTGGTGCCTTGAGCAAAGGGCTTGGAAATTGTCATACGGAGGCGGAACTCGGTATGCAAGCTTTCTTTTAGTCACGATTTATATCTCTTTAAGTTATATTTTCTCTGCAAAAATTTCTATGGTTCTAACATATTGTTGATTATATTCCAGATGAATTTGCTGCAAATCTATATAATATGCGGTTCTTGGAAATCGTCACTTAAGAACGGTGGAGTTTTATCGCTGATAACGAAAAGTGTGGAAATTTAATCCCTTTGGATTTCACTTGTACTCGTGAAGATTTGGAAACAATATTGTTGGAAGAGTACAACATATCACCAAATTCAGCTAACGTGGAATCGAGTTATCTACTTACTGGAATGATAATTAACTCATTATCTGCTCCGATTATTTTCAATAATGATCGGTAAGTGAGCAATTTGATTAGCTATTTACGAAAGGAGAATATTGTTCGGTTATATGTGACATTCATAATGAGAATCACTACTGATCTAAATATGGAGCCAGAAGAATTAAGTGAATGAGATAAAAAAAAACGTTGTTCTATTTTTAGTGACCAATGACAACGAGACATATGCTAAGTACTATATTCGCCAATATCTCCAACTAGAAGAGGCTGAAATGATGCAAAATGTTTGGATTTTGCAATCTTGATGAATGTCCAAAACTTTTCCAATTATATTAAAATTTGGTGGATACATTGAGGGATGAGTCATGAAGTTTTGAGTTTTTGAAAGGAAGCATTCGGAGCTTGGACAAGTGACCGGAATGGATTTCATTCCTGTTTTTTGCCATTCCGGCCTGATATTCCGATCAAATGACCGTAATAAGTTTTCTTCTTGTTTTTTCCATTCCGGTATGATATTTCGGTCAGTTGACCGGAATGAGGCTCCGAATTATTTTTTCATCAAACCGAACCCGCCCAAACTTACCCGAACTTGCCCGAAATTACCTGAACCCGCTCGAAATTACCCGAATTCGCCCAAAATTACCCCAACCTGGCCAAAATTACCCGAACCAAACCCGACCAGATTTTAAAAAATACCCAAACGGGTATTAAACCCGAAGAACCGAACCCGAACCCGAACCCGAACCCGAACCGAACCGAGATATCCGAAATATCTGAAAATTATATAAAACATATATATAATCATAAATATATTGGTTATAGATCTGGTATATTCATTAATTTTAGATAAGTGTTACAATTTTTCTTTGTTGTTTTTCGGTTTATTTATATATATATATAGATATAAAATAACTAATTTAGGTGTATTTTTTAACCCTTTTTAAAAAAAAAAAAAACTTATTAATTGTATTTTTTTAGAAATATTTTTGGATTTTGTACGTTAAAAACCCGGACCCGAACCTGGTTTTTTTTTTATTTAATACCCGAACAAAACCGAACCCGAACCGAAAACTAGAAAATACCCGAACTGGTTCTATACTCCTAAACCCGAAAACCCGAAACGCCCGATCCAAACCTGAACTGGTACCCGAATGCCCAACCCCACACAATCGAACAAAGAATTATCAGAAATTTGTGAATGTGTTTCAACATCATCACAGTGGTGGCAATACCACAGAGAGATAACCGACTGTAGAAGATCAAAGTCCCTAGGCTTAGTGTATGTTTCTCAATAATGTCTAGAAGAGACTCTTAACTCTCCAAATCAACCTCTCCTTTGATCTTTTGCTTGTAACTCTCATTAAGCTCAATCAATATGTTCTTCGCATATTTCAACTGTTGAATAGTCTTAAGATGAGCTTCCGTTTTGTTAACAGCTTCTGTAACCTGCACTAGTAAGTCCTTAGCTGTAAGTTGCAATCTTCTCTGCTCTTTCAAAAGCCTACTCTTGTCATTACTATTACTAAAAGTATTCTTCAGATCCATCAATTCCTTCGATAATCTTTGATTCTCATCCTCAACTTCATGGATTTTCATTTCATTACCAAACCTTAAGGAATCTCTCATTAACAAGCTTCCTAATCGCGTCTTCTCATCCTCAACTTCATGGATTTTTGTTTCATAAGATTCTCGTCCTAGGCGATTGAGTACCCTTTCGGGTTCGGGTAAGATCCATTCGGGTTCGGGTATTTTGGAATTTAGGATTGAAGACTAAATTAGTATTTCATAGATATCCGGTTCGGGTTCGGTACGGTTTCATGCAGGTTCGGTTCGGTTCTTATGTTTTCTTTGGGAACCGATTTGGTATCAGAAATGTGTTTCGTATACGGTTCATGTTCCGTTCGAGTTCGGGTATATAGACTAAAATAATCGATAAAAAGTCTAATAAACACATTCAAACTTTATGCAAATGATAAGTAATAAGTAATAACTAACCTTGAACCAAATGACAATTAAATATGTAAAAAATGAGAATTACACTTCAATATGCAAACACCAAACTTAAATAAGCAAACTTGAATAAGCAAATGATAAGCAAATTACACCATACTTAGATCAAATGACAAATAAAGCTGAACCAAAATGATAAGTAATAAAACTTGAGCCAAATGATAAGTAAATTTAAACTTGAAATCAAACTTGAACCAAATATTCAAACTCAAACAAGTGAACAACAAACTAAATTATCCAAAATAGTAGGAGTGAAGGGAAGGGGTTCGGGTACCCAATGGATCTCAGGTGATACCTGATCCGATCCAAAACCCAATTAGTATACCATCCAAGTCCCATATGGATAATAAGCCAAGATCCATATCCAATCCGAACCCGATTTTTCGGGTCGGATCCGGTTTGGATTTTTGGATCCGGATAATATGCCCAGGCCTAGTGTGGGCAATAATTATTTGTTTGGGTGCATATTTCCGGGGAAAGGTGATGCCTTTTTGTGACGATCTACAAGTAAAACATCGAATGGATGTGGATTGTGCTTCTAGTTATGTCTATATATGTTTGCTCTACGAGTTTGAATTCTCTTGACTGAGGCAATGAGAAATCAGACTATTGGGATGTATTCTCCCTCTACTTCTACGTTGCTTCCCACTTTCATGTACTCTCTGTGGCAAAGATGTACATGATAGCCGATTTCTTCGGAACATGGGATATATTGGTAGGGATAATTGTGGCGCTTTTAGTCAAATTTTTAATGGAAGAAAAAATTACAATCAGTTGGGTAATCTTCTACGCAGTTGCTGCAGCGGTGCTTGTTTGGTATAAAAAGACCACACCACCGAAAGGAGAGGTGAAGGGAGTTAAGAGAAAGGAGTTGTGGTGAAGGCGAGGAGAAGAGAAGAGAGTGTGACGGAGAAGATGGGGAGAGGGAAGGATAGGAAAGAGATTGAGATACGAGAGACCTCTATTTTTTTTTTCCTTTGTGAGGAAAAAAAAAAATTGGTTTCTTTTATAATTGTAAAGGAGGCTATGGCGCAAAAGGTTAAGTTTTTGCTAAATTATTACCGCTACTTCTGATTTTTGGTTCCAAAGCTAAATTTAGCTTCCCGCTTCTTCATTCTGAGTCTTAGCATTTCGGAAATGCTATCATCTATAAGAATAATCCACCAAAATATATTTAATAGCAATTACGAAAATCGTGCTACCCTCATGTGCTATCAAAGGCCAAATTTCTTGTTGTGAATAGACGGAGTTGGATAAAGTGCAAGGCTTCGAAGTTCCTAACATGTGTGAACCTCGTGTTGGAGCGGTAGGCACATAACGAAGTCATTGTCATCGAGGTAGAGATGACGGTAGGCGGGAGGATGGGAATTGTCCCTCATAATGGACCATGTGTTCCTAAGGAACTCAAATTCATATTTAATTTTCAGATTTTTTTTTAACTTATAATTATTTTTTCTAGCACTTTGCAACGACTAAATGTTGTAAGTACAAAGTTGGTAGTCTCTCGGAGGAGGCAACTTTTTCTTCTTACCAGACACCGCACCTCGTGCAAGAGACACATCGACTCAACAAAATCATCGAAAATGATCGGGCGAAACGAGAATGGGAGTAGAAAGAGATGGACAAAGAGCGCGAACGGATATTAGTATTTTCTACTTTAAATGTTTTTTTTGTTGTCTTGGATATTAAGTTTCTAATTATTGTAATAAATATCTAACTACTATAACTTCGAATATTAACTTCTTTTACAAATTTGATGAATTAGTTTTATGAAATTGGAAAAATTAGAACCAAAAATAAAAAATAAAGAAACAAAAAACGTTTTTAACGGCCCCGTCAGAATTTTGTCGGTTCCAAAAATCCTAGCCATCAGTAATCCATCGGACAGTATTATCGGCTACGCGTCGGATATCCATTGCAAATTCCGACGGATACAACCGTTGCTAGATCATTGATACACGAGCCATCGGAAATCTGTCGAAAACCTAATCCGATGGTGGTTGTCGGTAGCTGTCCGTTACTTCAACCGCCGTCACTTATTTATATCCGTTGAAAACCATTACTTTTAAACGAAGAATTTCCAACGATTTCGATTTTGGACGATCTCTTTCTTACGATCCGTATTTATCAAAAAATTGAGAAAATGTAGTTTTGTGATAGATTTCCGACGGTTTTTCCATCAGTATTCCCAGCGTGTTTTCTTGTTGTATTTGTGAGTTGGTTACCCTTCCAATCAGTGCGAGATTGTATTCTTGGATAAGATTGTATATTATATTTTTCATATAATATACTGAAAGCCATTTTTAATTTTGATTTAGTTATTTATTTTTTGACAATATCTAATATGTAGATAGTGATAGCACTAACATAAACCGCTCAGTTATTTCTTATTTTTGAGATTCAATATTATTGGTCTTTTTGGGTGAAAAATCTTCATTTTAAAACCTATTTTCCATAAGATTTGTAGATAAAATACATATAGATGTTGGAGAAAAAAAGTTATTCGCTTTGTTTATTATGATTGCACAAGGACGAGTCATTGATGGATCAAACACACAAAAATTCAAACAAGAAATATAAGAAGCCCTTAGTTACGAGATTCAGAAACAGCAAGGAAGTATTAAAAGAAAGAGAACTTGAATTAGAATTGTCTCTTGGAGCATTCCGGAGGCATAACACCTTTAAACCTGTTAGTGTCTTTGCAATAATCATAGATCATGAAACCATCACGTATCTTTTGCATCCTTGTTAGCTGCGAAGCAGTTAGCTGGCTGAACGATGGCTTCGTCCACCAATTAGACCCTATGGTTGGGTCTGCGCATTGCTTAATGCTGACTGGTCCTTGCCACAAGCAAGCTCTTGCCTTGTACTTACGACCCTCGGCCACAAATGGTGCGATTGTCCAGTTCGTCTTCACTCGACCTCCTTGTGTGGCCCAATCGTCTGCGCTCCATAGACTCGAAAATACTTTCATACCTTGCTTGTTCGGGTATGGGACTCCTTCCTTCTCGTAGTTCCTAAAAACTCTGATTGGAGTTCCATCCACGAACCACCTATATATAAGATATATATTACATGATGTGATCAGACATGCATGTTTGTTGTGCATATACCAGGAACATAAAGATTGAGTTCCATGGTCTATATATATTTACATACCAACTATGACATTTTTATATTATGTAGTGTATGACATGTTTGTTTGTTAGATAGTTTTACATAGTAGATTTACATTAGGTCATAACTTGTAAAGCTTTATTTGGAGTTGTTTAAAAATTTATACGCGGTCCTAGTCTTATTACTTACACAACTTCGGATGGGTTCCAATGGATGGTATAGTTGTGGAAACCATTGGTCGGGTTGAACCAAGGTCGGAATTGTTGCTCACGGTTTCCTTTCCCTTGAGCAAATATGTTGGTGTGAATTGTGTACGGTTCGCCAGTAGCATTGCCTAAGAACTCAAAGTCTATCTCGTCGTGTGCACTTCCCGTAGACGATAACTAAACAAAGAAAATATATCCATCATTAATCTGATAAGATTACAAAAACACTACCTTTTGTTTTGAAATAATTGCATAATTCCATCGAGTTCAGAAATGTATTTACGTAGTAGGCTGCTACGGTTCCAGCAGAGTTTCCTGGCACAAGTTTGATGAGCATCTCTACACTCCCGAACAAATGAGCCACCTTTGATCGAATAGCAGATCCTGAAAGAAAAAAAGAAAAACAAAAATCAAGTTCCCTCACATTCATATATCAAATCTCTTGTAATAATATACATAAAATTTTAAATTTATGGTGTTATAATGTATATTGCTATATATATACCTGCAGATTTGTCTAAGACAAGTCGAAGGTTGTCACCACTCATGCCAATATGATCTTTACCCCATGTAACAATAAAATTCTTGTCGAAGTTTGCGTTCACAAATGTGCAACTCGCTAACGCAGCTACTAAAACAAACATTAGCGTTTTCGCTCGGAGACTTGCCATTTTACAAGCCGATTCGTGTTTAGAAATGTTTTGGATTGGGGTTCAATTCGATTACCATTTGGTTATGAGGAGCCTTTCATTATATACTACCTCTAAAATTGACTTTCTGACGTAGTCCAAAGAGTTTTTGACGTGCAGTTAATGAACTATGTATACATGAACTAGACAACATAACTATTAAATAATTAAATGGCTAAGCTAAAGGGTACGATGAATTTAGGGGTGTTATTCAATAATGTATTTTAATAGAGTTTAAATCTTAAGTAGAATCAAGTGTTATTCAATGATTCTAAATCATACACTAAAATACATCGTTATTCAATCACTGATTCTAAATCTTACTTTAAAATCCACTGTTATGCAACATAAAATGATTTTTAAAAATCTTTAGCTTTTAATGGATTTGAAATCAGTCATGAATGAATTTAGAAATCTTTAGCTTTTAAAATCACTCATGGATTTTAAAAATCTTTAGCTTTTGTTTACAAATGATTATAAACAAAATCTCATGGATACTGCAGAGATTTTAGAATCCCAACAAATAGACTTTATCAAACTTAAAAAATTTGAAAGAATATCAAACTGATGTGATAGATTTAGAATCATTGATTGAATAACACTGGATTTTTATTAAGATTTAAATTCTATTAAAATCCATCATTGAATAACACCCCTTAGTTTTTTCTTAGATTTTAATTACCACTATGTGGATATAATAATATTCAATATAATAATATTCAATAGAAATAAGAACTCAAATATAAGAAATGAACACCCTGGCTCACGCGGTTATGATATAAAGTTGATGAATATACGTGCAGGAGACTCCACAAGTTGTGTTGATGACCTTGATGTCCTCAACTTCTCTTATTCCAATTATTTGCGTACTTTTTCCTAATCAAAATCTCTTTTTTCGGCCATATTGGATCAATGGTTGATTACTGAGGGTATGATGATAGTGGTATGGTATAAAAATTTAGATGATGTGATTCTGTATTTACCAGTAAATGTGTTTTTATTTCATTTCCAAGAAATACACGACTTAATGTTATCAATCAAATATTTTTTCATCCTAAATAAAACCCGTATGTATGAATTGCTTGGCACACACTTCATTAAGGGCAATGGTCAGAGTTCACTGTTTAATACATTCCCTGAC
The DNA here is from genome assembly GCA_900406245.1 of Odontarrhena argentea. Lineage (NCBI taxonomy): Eukaryota > Viridiplantae > Streptophyta > Magnoliopsida > Brassicales > Brassicaceae > Odontarrhena > Odontarrhena argentea. The sequence continues at coordinate 1,835 of OVAF01002516.1, read as the reverse complement.
ATTGAATCACCAATCAATTAACTTGATTTGCATGTATTCATAAACCTGGGCTATATGGGCCGCTCCCAAGTATGTTTGTTTCCTCACTCGGCTTATATTTGGTTTTGGATATATAAATCAAAATACTGAACAGCTTGATATCTTTTGGTCAGACTATATATAGATCTATGAGACTATGACTGTGAGGGAGAGCATGTGTTTCTTTAGGATTAATGTAATTGAATTTGGACTCATAGTTAAAGGCGAGCGGATCGGATATACTCGAAAAAATAGAATGTATTTGTTATGTTTTTTTTGGATATTAAATTTATTATTTGATTTTTTTCGAAAAAATATGGATATTTATATTTTTCAGATATTTGTAAAATTTGTAAATATTTGCATATATTTATTCATAATGAAATATTTTCATAACCACCTACAAATATAAAGAAATATAAAATATGAAATATTTTCATAACCACCTACAAATATAAGGAAATATTATCATATTTATTCATAATGAACAAACAAATATAAAATGAATGAACTATATAATCATAAACTATTAACTTCATAAACGAAAAAAGTTAAATAAAAAAATATAAGATGATCAATTATGTTTTGTATTAGAAAAATATAATATTATTCAATCCATTTTTATTACAAACTCTATTATAACTAATTATAAAAAAAAATTCTTTGTGTTAAAAAAAATTACAGGATATCAAAAAATTGCTCTAAAACGATAAATTTGTAAATTATGGATGTATTCATCTCCATGATGGACTTTGTAATCTATGATGAACTCAGTTATAAACTCAAAAATTATTATGTAACTATAAAATTGTACAAAAATATATTTATAAAATAAATCACTATAATATATAGATAGTTTTAGATACGTACATCGACTGAACAAGCTAAGAGGGTACATTTCGATTAAAAGAGTTGACTTTATACATAATTGACTTTGCACATCTTCTCTTTGTGGATGATAGTCTTTTTTAATCGATGTGTAATCGTTTAGCGGGGTCTGATTAAAAGAATTGGATCTGGACGGTACATTTCGATATGGAATGATCCTGTGGATTCTGGCAGAGAAGCCACAATCAACAAAGGGTCAAGGCTTGTTTTTTCATCCATCTCCAACGCTAGACCAATTGATGATTTCTAATAGTCGGGTATGGAATGTACCATTACTAAATCAGTTACATACGCCTACAAATGCTCTTTTGATTAGGGGTATCAATCCTTCTCGATCTCTTAATATGAATAGATTAGGATGACACTTTACAAAGTCGAAAGGAATATGGTTAAATTAGGTTAGCTTTTGGAGTATAACAAAAAAAAAATTATAATATATCAACTCCTTTGTATGGCCTTGACTTTAAAAACTATAGGCTCATTCCTGTAAGATTTAATGCCCGTATAAATTAAGGCATTTCCTTTGGCATGCATTATCTGGGTGTCTTTCGATTGGCTCACATCTACAAAGTCGAAGTATAAATTACGATGTTAGGACCCCTCGATGTGGTGCGGAGAAGGACACGATTCAACATGTACTTTTTGAATATCTGCCTGCTTTACGGACTCGGGCCCTTTCAAATTTTTCATCGGTTCCCTCCGTTTTTCCTCTATTCTTGGTTTTTGCAAATTTTGATTATCTTTTCTAGCAAGTATCACCAGAAAACAAAACTAATGTTTATCCATGGATTTTATAGTATATCTCAAAGCTCGGAATGATAAGGTGTTCCACAATATTGATCAGTTTCCTTTAAGTATTGTGGACAGTGAAAGAAAGTTGTCCTGAAATCACACTGTGTATGACTCAAACATGGTTGTTGGATCGAGAT
>OVAF01002515.1:3240-15535 GCA_900406245.1 Odontarrhena argentea | reverse complement strand
GCTGATGTGGGAGAGAATCTGTTAAGGAAATCAGAAGATGAAGCTAAAGAGATTTGTTTGCAGAGATTGATCGAGGCACTGAAGGAGGAGAAAGAGGAAGCGAAGAGGAGGGTTGAGGAAGAGGAGAAGAAGAAGAGAGAGGAGGAAGAGGTCAAGAGTAAGAAGAGAGAAGAGAAGAAAAAGAAGGAGGAAGAGGTGAAGAGTAAGGAGAAAGAAGAGGAGAAGAAAAAGGAGGAAGAAAATGGAAAGCTTTCAAATGGGACATGAATTGAATAAGTGATATTTGTATAATGAATAAATTATTGTCACTTGCAATCAATAGTTTCAATATTATGTGGTGTGTACGTATGATTTAAAGTTTTATACTGGGTTCTAAATATATTTGGAAATATATTTGGAAAAATAGTTGAGGTCCGCATCAATAATCCAGAACAAGTCTGGGGGAGAATTGAGGTTATGAAAATTGTGTTTTTGTCTTGTGTTAGGATGGTAAAGGAATCTAGAAAGCCCGGGAGCAATTGAAACCGGCAGTTGTGGATATGGTTCAGTAATTTCCAGTGAAATATGTGGATTCGAATCTGGGAAGCTGAGGAAGTCAACGAAGTACATGATGGTCAGGGTTTGTTTGGTTATGCGATAACTGGTGTACTAAGTTGGGGATAATATATGCGATATGCGAAAAGAAATGTAAGTTTCAAGGTTCTTAAACTTCTTCCACTTAATTTTTGCTTGAGAGCAAGCAAATGCTAAGTCTGTGGGAGTTGATATATCGTGGTTTTTACTGGTTTTTCGACCATGATAGCATTCGATTTTCGAGCTTTTTTGTGTTCTTTGACTCTTTTTAGGTTGAAACACGTTTGAATAGAATCTAAGGCAGTCAAGAACCAAACCAAAGTGCCTTAATGACCATGTTAGACGGAGGGCTTTCCGTTGGAATTTTAATTTCAAATTTTATTACGACACAGGAAATTGAGTCAGTTTACTTTGGTTGTGGTTTCAACTCATTCCGAGCAGCGGTTGAGGTCATTGTTTAAGCTAGAGCTTTTAGAGAGATAACTTGTGTATTTCTTTTATTTATTATGCATTCTATTTGAGCCATGATTTGTGTTTCAACATCGTGTATGAGTAGATCTATTGAAGCTCTTTGAAAAATTTTCTTCACCTGGTGTCGACCGACACTATTGCTGAATACAAAGTATTATGATTCCTTCACGGATTTTCACTTCCTATTGCTTGGTTCAACTTTAAAAGCTCCCAGTAGTCACAAAAAATTCCTAGAACGTGTATATAAAGACGAACTGGGACTCTAAAAACACTAAAAAGACTTGAAAATACACACGATATCATGGTTAGAAACCGGTAAAAACCACAATATATAAATTGTAAAGCTTGTTATTGGCTAATCAATTTGTATGTAGTCAAGGTTTTCGTCGGGTAATATTTGAAGGAGATAATCAACCGGTTTGCCACTTAATTGAACGGAGTATTTTCAATTTCCAAGTTCAGAATTGGGTTCGTGAAATTAAGTCTTGGATGCGTAAATTTTAGCAAGTATGTTCATTATGCGTAAATCTGCGGATTCCGCCTTCATTTCGTATTTTCAAGGTGCGTTTGATGATTTCCTTCTTTATTCAGGGATGTCTTAGCCGAGAAGGTAATAGCCGATTTATGAAGATCAATACTTTGGCCACTTGCTCTTTCATAACGAGAAAGGATATTGGAGAGAGTTGCACAACTATCTTTTGTGGTCTTCAAGAAGAACATATTATCGTCCATGAAGAGGAGAAGATTTGTGCTTGGACTATTTGGAGCCATCTTGATTCTGGGGAGCACATTCATTTGTTGAGCTTTTCGAAAAATTCCGGAGAGAACCTCTGTACAAAGCATGAATAGGTATTGGAAAGAGGGACCCCTTGCCGCAATCCTCTTAAAGGATAAACTTTCTCCCTGGGGACTTCCATTGATGAGGAATGAATAGCTTACCGAGGTAACGCGTTCTAGTACTCAAGTGATCCAAGTTTGTTAGAAGCCTTATTTCCTCAAAAACGCCTCTAGGAAATCTCATTCAATTCAGTCGTAAGCCTTGCTCATATCCATTTTGATGACAAAAAAAACCATATGTTTTTGCTCTATACCGTTTTAGTCGATGAAGGATCTCATGGGTAATACGTACAAGTTATTGCTCATTCCTCGACAAAAGCCGATTGGTTTTCCGATATATAGAAAGATAAAATAGGTTGGAGCCTTTTTGTAAGTATTTTATGCCATAAATTTGTAGAGAACATTTCAAAGTGCTATTGGGCGAAATTCCATAACCGTTTTTGGATTAAAGCCTTTAGGAATGGTCTGGATGTGTGTTTCATTCCAGTTCCAAGGAAAGGTTTTGGTGACAAAAAAGTTTATGATTTCAACGACCACATCATCTCCTATAATACGCTAGAAAGCTTGGTAAAAACCAGCTGAAAAGTTGTCGGCTCTGAGAGCTTTTCCTGCGTTAATTGAGAAGATCGCATTCCTGATCTCAGTAGCATCTGAGATCCTAGTGAGTTTGTCATTGATATCAGGCATGATGATAGGAAACAGAGCTTCTTCGACTACGCCTAGATCATTGGTTGTTGACGATGATAAGATTTGTTGGCAGTATTATGATATTAGCCAAGTAAAATCTTGCTCCTCATAACAGGTTGTGCCTGAGTCATAGTATGCAACTTCTTTGCCTCCAAACTTTTTCTTTATCCTTGTATGCCTTCTCTAGTACTATAGAAAATTTGGTACTAGTACCAAAGTGTGGAAGTGGATGGTGGTATGATCCAGCTTGTCCGCAAAAAGGACTATTTCCAAGGTTTTTTGTGGCTCTTCAATTAGTTTGACATTATTGACTGTGTGTTCTTTGGTCTATCTTTAAAAAAATTCTTAAAAGTTATGTTATTAATCACCACTTTAACACTTAGTAACAATGGTCTATTATGCAAACCTTGTTTTTCATTCTCAAATTATGTTCTGTAAATGAATCCTTGCTCATGTTTTGGTTGTTGATTTTTTTATCTTTTGTTTATTTTTATTGTTATTTTTATAAAGTGAACGTTTTTGTATATTTGGAAAAGGAAAAAGGGATTAAACGGATAAGTAAATTAATCAGTTAATCAAATCAAATCAAATATAAGGTAAGATTATGTTTAAGTAGTCACCAATATATATTCTCAAAATAGGTATTTCACTTTTTTAAAGACCAGATATCTTGTCACCCCTTTAAAATAAAATAAAAAATCACTCAATAAATAAAATAAAAACTAATGACGGTTTGAGTTTTTAGAGATTTTGGTTTTATCTTGGTTTTTCCACCTCCTCCTTAAGATTAGTCTAGTTTCTCTCCTCTCCAAGTGTGTTCCGGAGTCGTCAATTTCTCTTGCCATCTCTGGTCTCGATCTGATGTCGTCGGCGTCAACAGGTGAAGGCGATCCGTCTTTTGTTTCTGCGTCAAGTTTGATCGAAACTTCTTCTCTTTGCATGTTGTGCCCGTCCCAATATACATTTGGACCCTAGGCCAAAAAAATTATGGGCCCTTTTAGTATAGATTTTTTTTTTTCAACATTTGGACCCTTTTTTCTTAAGGAAGTTTGAAAAAAAAAATTGGGCCCTTGGCCCAGGCCCCTCTCGCCATGCCTTAGAGCCGGGCCTGCATGTTGTAGGTTGGTTTCGGCAAGGAATGTTTGTGCTTGCTTCCTTCGCTCAACCGTTTTGTTGGGTCTGAGGAAGTCAATTGGTCTTGTGTTTTCTCGCAGTGATAGTATGTTGTCCTCAAGGTTCAAACAGACCAATTCATCATAAAGGGGGTCTTTGTTCAATCCTTGGTTAATTATGTTCTTTGGCATCTTGGAGTTTAGGGTAGATCTAGTCTTTCTATAAGGTTGTAGTTGATGGGTTATGTTAAGTTTAAATTGATCTCCATGTACTCTCGTTGGTTTGTATTTTGGTCTCTGAGAACCTATGTGGTTCTTCGGCTTGGTTTCTGGGAATTGTCTTGTGGTTCTCCGGCTTTAGTTTTCGGGATTGACTGTGGTCTCCGGCTTTCGTGCCTTCCTCTGTTATGTACTTTACACATGTTTAATATTTACTTAGACGTCAAAAAAAAAAAAAAAATAACAATTTTATTTGAGATTAAAAAATATTGTACATTCGAAAATCACTCATTTGAGAAAGTTTTTTTAAAACCACTATTTCTGTGAATTTATGTTTTATAAGATATTCATTCTTACAAGTTTTCTTAAAATAATATTACAAATATAAGTAAAAAAATTCGGTTCTAATTATTTTCACATAAAGTTTTCTAAAAATATATTACAGATATTAGTCAATGCATTCGATACAAATTAATTTTATTAGAAAGACGTTTAGTTCAAAAGATCAAAGAAAAAGAAAACGACAGTAAATTTTAAATACATACTAAAAGGCTTTATAATTTAAACTAATAAATTTGTAGTTGCCGTGTAATCCAATTACCTCATAGGCCATAGATCTACATATTATATACTAAAATGGATATTTAAAGTGTCAAAGCTTATGCTATATATAATCACTCAGTCCTGTCCTTTTTTTATGTGTCGGCTAATGTATACCCCTGCTAACTTTTACCTCTTGTCATCAAATTTGACATTTTTAAATGCTTCATCATCGTGACCACAAAAAAAGAGAAAAATGCTTCATCATAAAGTAGAGTAACTATAAGTTTCGTGCATATTTATAGAAACTTTTTTTGTCATCATTTTTTTATAAAGAAATCGATATGTTTTATTTTTTTTATACAAACTATAATTATTTTGTAATATATATTTTTACTGATTAAATCGTGTCACAAACCGTTTTTACTTTATTCTCCACCACAAATCGTTATTATCATCCACAACAAGGTGTCCACATATTTGTCTTATCCATATGTAATGTTTTTATTTTTTATTATTTTCTGTTAATACCTTAGTCATGTTTAGTCGGTTCCTATGATTTGATTGTTTCTTTTGTTGTCTTAGTTAGTAAGATTCAGTTTTGTAGTTATTGTATTGTCTATTGATTGTTAACAATTCCGAATTGGTCACTACACATTTTATTAATATTAATGTTGCAATCAAATGACAATTTCTTGGAGATATTTTATACATGTCTATAAATCCCTCTCCTTCTCTCTCTATATATATATCAAACTCAAGTTTCTTCTTCATTAAGTTCACCATTTCCTCTCTGATTAAATTCAAAAGGCTCAACCCAAGATCCTCATTTTGAAAAACCTTTCTTGCTACCCACGAAACGAAAACAAAAAAAAAACAGAGCAGTTAACAAAATGGCGAAAATGGGTGAAATATGGAGTAACATGGGATCTTCTCTCGCAAGCTTAATGTTTATATACACAATCTTAGAAAGATTCTTCCCTTACAGCCTCCGTGAACACTTTGAGCCATTAACGCAAAGGCTCATCGGTTGGTTCTATCCGTACATTCAAATTAAGTTCCCCGAATACAGCGACGAGGGGTTCAAGCGAAGCGATGCCTACCAAGAGATCCAGAGTTATCTAAGCAAAGACGCTCCTTCTCAAGCCAAGAAACTAATGGCCAACACAATCAGAGGAAGCAAATCTATTGTCCTTAGCATGGACGATTATGAAGAGATCACCGATGAGTTTGAAAGCGTCAAGGTCTGGTGGCAATCTAAGAAGCATCAAAGCCAAAACCGGTCTAATTTTTCCTTTCAGACTCAACCCGAGGAATCAAGATTCTACGTGCTTAAGTTTCATAGACGTGACAAGCAAGTAATCATAAATAGGTATCTTAAACATGTTACGAGTGAAGGGAAGAAAGTGGAAGTCAATAATAGAGAAAGGAAGCTTTATTCGAACAACCCAAGTCAGAGTTGGTCTGGTTATAAGCAAACGAAGTGGAGCCATGTCTCTTTCGAGCATCCTGCCACATTTGAAACTCTTGCGATGGAGACTAAGAAGAAAGAAGACATCAAGAACGATCTGGAAAAGTTTAGGAACAGCCAAGAATACTACAAGAAGATCGGAAAAGCTTGGAAAAGAGGATATCTCCTGTATGGTCCACCGGGAACTGGCAAATCGACAATGATCGCTGCCATGGCCAATTTCTTGGATTACGATGTTTATGATCTTGAACTGACAACGGTGATGGATAACACGGAGTTGAGGAGGTTATTGATTGAGACCTCGGGGAAATCAATAATTGTTATTGAAGATATTGATTGCTCTCTTGATCTTACGGGTCAGAGAAAGCAGAAAAAGGAGGAAGAAGATAAAGAGAATATTAGCCCGATGGAGAAACAGATGAAGAAACATCAAGGCGAGAATAAAGGAAGTCAAGTAACATTATCAGGTCTATTGAATTTCATTGATGGGTTATGGTCAGCTTGTGGAGGTGAGAGAATCATTGTGTTCACTACTAATTTCGTTGATAAATTAGACCCGGCTTTGATACGAAAAGGAAGAATGGATAAGCATATAGAAATGTCGTACTGCGGTTTCGAAGCGTTTAAATTGTTGGCAAAGAACTATCTGGATGCTGAGGAGGCAGAAGAAGATGATGATAAGTTGTTTGAAAAGATCAGAAGGTTGCTTGAGGAGGAAGAAATCAAGATGACTCCTGCTGATGTGGGAGAGAATCTGTTAAGGAAATCAGAAGATGAAGCTAAAGAGATTTGTCTGCAGAGATTGATCGAGGCATTGAATGAAGAGAAAGAGGAAGCGAAGAGGAGGATTGAGGAAGAGGAGAAGAAGAAGAAAGAAGAACAAGAGAATGGAAAGCCATGAACTGAATATTAATTGTGATTTGTATAATAAATAAACTATAATAGCTGACAGAATTGTATAATTGTGATTTGTATAATACTCCCTCTATTTTACAATAACTATCATTCTAACTGTTTTCACACAAATTAAAAAAATTTATTATTTTAAAAAATGTAAAACGATATCCTGTCTGAAACGAGAAAAATCTTTCAGAACGACACTTATTACAAAACGAATAGAGTAAATAAACTATTGTCACTTACGGGTTCATAGTTGCAATATTATGTGGTCTGTACCTATAATTTAGTTTTTAAAATTGATATGTACAACCAATCGCTCCTCTATACTATTTAAGAAATTACCAAAGTGCATTGGATATAGCTTATGACATTACCACATATCCTAGTACAAAAATGTATTTATCCTTCACATGAGGACCTTATGTTGAAGTGTGAAGGCCAAACTTCTTATGTGTGGAATTGATCCTCTACACCAATCTTCAGTATGAAAAGCATAACTTCTTAACCTCCACTCCAAAATGGGTTGATTCAACTTTCATAGGCTCCATTAGACTTGTGGGTATCTTGTGTGTGAGTTTCAACTTCCTATAGAATGAAGAGAATCTCTAAACCATTTTGAATGTTAGAAACTTCTGAAAATATCACATTTATTACCTAAAACCATTTTGAATACTGATTCTTTTATAGAAATCTTGCTTCAAATTCTGAAGTTAGAAACTTTTTCGGTTTTGGTACATTATAACAGATCCCATATATATCTTTAACGATCACTCAGAAAACTTTCATGAAACAAGTTATCAAAAAGATGTTGAAAAAAAAAACTATTTTAATTGCTATGAGTTCACTGATTCCACCTGCAAAGTCAAATCCTTTACTCCTGCATTTTCTAACAAATGTGAGACTTGCAACTTAGTATCCATCTTTTCTGAATCCGCTGATACAAGGAGATGGAGAGTAGCCACAACGTCTGAGTTCGTGAAGCTCCATACATGTAGCCTTTGGATACTGCAAACGCCTTTCATCTTAAGGATTTTTCTCATTGCTTCCCTAAGGTCATGCTCGTGAGCCTTAGGGACTCTCTGCAGAAGAATCTCGGCAGAGTTTCTGAGTAACGGAATGACTGAGGCAATGATGAGAACGGAAATGAAGATTGAGCTGGCTGGATCTGCAACTAACCAGCCTTTGTATTTGATCAAGAGAGTAGATATCACAACTCCAACACTCCCCATTGTGTCGGCTAAAACATGAAGGAAGATTCCTTCCATGTTGTGGTCAATATGGCGATGCTCCTTGATTTCACCTTTTCCAGGTTTTTTATCAGAATGATGATGATGGTCGTGGTCATCCCCGTGGCTGTCGCTGCCTACATGATGCTCCTCATGTTTATGGCTATGGGAATGATGGTGGTGGTCATGGTTGTGATTACATTCATGATCCTCCTCATGCTTATGGCTGTGGGAATCATGATGATGCTCATGGTTGTGGTTGTGGTTGCTTTCATGGTGCTCCTCATGTTTATGGCTATGGGACTGGTGCGAGACAGAATGTGTGCAACCAGATCCACCATGAGCATGATGATGTTCCTCATGGAAAAAGATCAAACCCACAACATTCACGAGAAGTCCACCAACCGAAACAACCAAAAGACTATTCGTAGAAATTTCCTGAGGATCCAATATCCTCTCAATTGACTCAAGCACAATCAAAGCTCCAACAAGAACGAGGAACACTGCGTTAACATAACCAGAAAGCACTTCGAACCTACCTCGGCCATAATTGAACTGTTGGTTTGCAGGAAGACGGGATATATAAGATGCATATAGCCCAATTGCCAACGCAGCACAATCAAACAACATGTGACAAGCGTCTGATATAAGTCCAAGACTATTGCTCATAAATCCAGCCACAAACTCTACAACCATGTACGCCGTGTTGATCAACAGAAACAGGGCAATCTTTCTGGATTTCTTCTCGCTCAAAATGTGACGAACAGGCTTCATAAACATGGCTGAAAACGACTCAGGCGATTCCATCCCAATCTCTTGATAATCTGTAGAGTCCAATTCTCTGACAGCAACATAAAGCAACAGACCACATAGTAACAATCCCCAAAGAGAAAGCTCAGGGAAGTAGAAAAGCTCCAACACAATGGTGCACAGAAACGTAACCAGAAACTCCCTCTCGGAGTCCTTCTTCGAGCTCAAAAACTTATCTTCATTGTATTTCTCGCTCAACAAGACTCCAAATACAACAGTGTTAGCTAAAGGCCATCCCAAAGTTCCAATAGAGACACCAACTTCATCACTTGCAGAGAAGAGGAAACTCAAGATAGCAAGTGGGAAGAGCAATAGAGTGGTTAGAAACAAAGAAAGCAACCGAACTCGTTTCTGATCAAGTTGTTTGAGCTCGACCCAGTTCATGGAAACCTTCTCATAGCAACCCAAAAAGCCAGACAGAAATGGAAGCAACAGAGGCCAAATTCTGATACAATTCTCTTTAGGGTATATCCAATTTGCTACAGATGAGGAAGAGAAAGGGAAACAATCTACACGATCCCAGCTAATTGATAACAACACCAACCCAGCAAACAAGATGCAAAACCCACGAACCTTAGATGATGATGATGATTCATATCGATTCCGAGACTCCGACGAAACTCTGGCGGAGACTGTACCAGAGAGCTCAGCTAAGATCATAGCAGCCGCGCCGCAATAACGAAGAGCCTGGAAACGGAGGAGGAAAACAACAGCTAGAAAAACCGATTTAGCGAGTAAGAGCTTGATTTGAGACGAAGAGAGAGACGAAATGGAGAAAACGGCACGATTCTGGCGGAGAAATGGATCTTTCTTGGAAGGAGAAAACGCAGAGAAGAGAGAGAAAGCAAGAGAGAAAACGAAAGAAAGGAGTGAGACGAGGAAGGAGAAAGGGAATAGAGAGAAGGAAGGAGAAGAGCGAAGGAAGGGTAAGAGAGAGTAGAGAGATCGCAAAGAGAAGAGGATGAGGAAGAGAAAGGGAATAGAAGATTTAGTGGTTCCATGGATCGATCTGAGACGGGTTTTGGAAGGGGTTGGAGTCGGAGTGTAAGGGTAAGGGTAAGCTCTTCCGGTTGTTGTTGTTGTTCGTGATGGCAATGAAAGGCGATTAGGTCGATGTTGTTGATGATGGTGATGATCCGCCATTGTTAGAAGCGGGACCTTGACTCTTCTTCTGTTGAGTCGCCGGGAAATGGAGAATTCCTGATCAAAGATATTTTGTGGTTTCGGTGGGTTTAGCCCAAAAATTTTAACTCAGGATTTATGAAATCTTTGGTTTACAAGTCTAAACCGAAAACCTGTTCACATCTTGCAAGTTGGAAGTAAAACATCTTTCGAATGTTGTGGAGTTTCATGCGGGACGATTGTGAAAGTACCACTAAATGTAATTGAATATAAGATATCCTGGATCCGAAAACTAGTGTACCGCGAATGATTCTGGTTTTGAAAATTTACTGCTTATGAAACCATAGTTTAAACGGGAGGTTAACACACACACAAAGTTTTACTAGATGTAGCTAATATATCAGAAATTTGTATCATCAGCTTGCAAACTACATGAACCAAACTTATCAATCACCACCAACTTGACGCTTCCACGAGTCTTCAACGATCAATTCATCAACTCCCCATTCCTCAAAACTGATTCAAGATCAAAAGAAACATGTCAAGTGGGTAAGAGAATCAATATATGCTGAGAGATTCGATATAACCAAATGCAAACATACCTCCCATCAGGTAAATAACGCCTTATCGTGAACGGTATCTTCCTTTGCCTAAGCTCCTTCATAGCAATCTTAAAGCAGAGATCATAATAAGTTAGCTCAAATGTTCACAAATATATCTAAGTTGACTAGCAAATAGCTCATGTACAGAGAACAAGAAGAATGTATAACCTCAAGTGGATCCGTCTCACCATCCAGCTCAACCATGACAGGAGCATTCATGCTGTATCAGCCAAACAACATAAAGAATCAGATTATCAGTCTAACTTAACAATAATGACAACAACAAAGATTATTCTCAGCTACATTAAATACTCTCATCAAGTTTTATAATACATGATGACAGAATCCTCCTAACATATAAGATACAGATATATTCTTTAACAGACATGTAGCAAGAGCAAACAAAATAGGGCCGAATCTTACCTAATTTGCAGAGCGCGAGTGCCGAGGATACGTGCACGTTCATACTTGGTCATAAACTTCGAAGTTTTGCGAGGACGTTGAACTGGTTCAGTCTCGAGCTTCTCCTCTGTTTCAAGAGGCTCACCAATGAGATCATCATTCTCCTTCACATCAGCATCTTCCTCAACTCCCTCCTGAAAAATCACAAAACAGCAGATTGAGAGTCTTTATGAGAATGCCCAATTTCAAACCACAGTCCGAATCTCCAATTTCAAACAACATATCAACCTGCCACATATTACAGACTTTTCACTCTCAACAAACATATTACAGACTTTTCACTCTCAACAACCCAAATATGTTACTTACATCCTCAAAATCCATTCAAACAGATGGATAAATCAAAATCAATTAACTTCCATATTTCATCTACGATGTTTCTGGTTAAATCATTTAAACATTACAAAATTTGTTAATTACGGTACTTAACTGTAATTACAGATCTAACATTGATGTTCTGGGTCTAACCCATCAATTACAGGTTTCAAATTCTTTCCTTTTACTACAAAGAAGTAGAAGATTAACTTACTTCTATCTCAGGCTCCACTGGCTCATCATCGTAACTGCAGTAAAACCAATTGAAGCAACATCAACAGTCTGAGCCACAGAAGAAAGATACCAAGGAAGAAAATTGAAAACTTTCTCTATTGAAAAGAGTCCTATTGAAACATTTCCTATTTAAAGCACAAAAATAAGTCTTACTCTATCAACCGACCTTGATACTAGGGTTTGCTTTTTTCCTGGCTACAACTAGAGTTTCTAGCTTAAGATCGAACGAAATCAAGAAGCTCATATAGAAACTTTCGATTTGGACAAAAATTAATCGTTTCTGATTCGTCGAGAAGAGAATAGAATACTTTGAAATTGAGGCGAAAGCTAGCATAGACATGAGAAACGGAGGGAGGAAGGGAGAAATTACCCCAAGTCATCAACTTCGTTGTAATCTTCGTCGGCCATTAGAGTCGATTTGAGATCGCTCGATAAACCCTAAAAATCAGCCGATGCGAAAAAATTTCAAGTTTGAGAGAGCACCAAGGAAATAGTATACTAAGATTCTTATATTCAAGTTTACTATGTGCGGAAGCCCAATTCAGGCCCAAACTTAACAAAAGTATTATCCATTTCGGCGACGATTTTCAGGAACAAAAACATCTGTATCACTGTATGTAGTAATGTAAAATCTCTATAATTAATAAATATTGATTTATAAAGATAATTTTTAAAAGGATTATACATGAAAATCAATGTTGAAAATCAATGTTG
>OVAF01002514.1:0-15537 GCA_900406245.1 Odontarrhena argentea | reverse complement strand
CAGAGATCCTAGGTTGGAAAACCTGTTAGTCCCTAGGTGGATCTAGGTTTTCCTACACTTATGTTGATCTTGGAGCCTGTCCAAGTAAAATCAGAAAAGAAAAAATCCGCTGCGAGAAGAAGAGAAAGATGAAGGCAATAGATCGGTGGTGGGATACCGAAAAACACAAGGGAAGAAGAAGAAGAAATAGAAAAAGTAGAAAAGGAAGAGGTGGTGACAACGGAGAGTATCATCAACCTTCTGAAACTTCGTTCGAGAACCGGTTACGAGGATAACCGAAGAAGGCGTGGAGAAGATTCACGCAAAAGATGTCTCAAGGACGTGAAGGTGATCAAAGGAAGTCACCAAGTTGAATAAGAAAGAGTTAAACCTCTGAATGGGTCAAGGTGAACGCGTTAAGTTTAACTTGGAGAGTAAACTCAAAGGGAAAGAGTTAAACCTCTGAACGGGTCAAGGATGAGCGCGTTAAGTTTAACTTGTGAGTAAAACTCAATGAGAAGGGTTAAAAATTTGAACGGGTCAAGGATGAACGCGTTAAGTTTAACTCTGGGAATTTTCGAGGCTTGGTTGAGGAATTACCAAGTGACTCGACAAATTCGGTACAAGATGGCCGAGAAGACAGATTCCGTCTGTCCTCTTGCAATACGATTTGCGGATGATTCTAGAGGAACAAGAAGACGATCTTCCTATGGTTGGAAAGATCTCTCTGTCTAGTTTCCAGAACAGGTTTTGGATATAAAATCCGAGTTATGGTTCTGAAGATATGACCATTTTCGTAGAACATATTCACTCTGTTCCGAGTTTCCAAAGAGGAAAGCGAACAGGTGCGACGATGTCAACCACAAGGAAGACGAAGGCATCCTCAGTTGGATCATAAGGAATGATAACTCACGTCCTTAAGGCTATACAAGACCTAAGGAAAGAACGGGTGCGAACGATCATATGCGATTGATCGGGTACGAGTGAAAGAGTGTGATCACGAAATGGTGTTATCACGAAATGGTGCAATCACCAAAGGGTGCGCCAAAGAAATGCGAGCATGAAATGATCAACGAGTAATGACGGCAGGAAAGGGAATATCCAAGTGATGACAAGCCAAGGAGAGAAGATCATCAAAGAGGTCTTTCTAGTGTCGGACATAGCAAGAAATCTGTTAAGTGTTTCGCAGATAGTTGTAAATGGGTATGGAATCCTGTTTAAAGCCAATTGATGTTTCAGAGATGATCCTCAAGGAAGAAGGATGTTGAATATCAAGATGAAGAAAATGCATGATTGAGTGATGATGGCTGCACAAACCGCACGATTTGAAGATCTTGAAAAACGCTTGAAGTGAAACAGAGATATGATTAAGGGGGAGTGTTGAAGTATAATCAAATCTCGTTTAAAGCATAGTTAAATTCGTATAAGTTAGTTATTAAGTCAAGAGGCATAAGTGAAGAGTTACAACTCTTGTTATTGGTGTTGTTTCAATTGTGTCTTTTGTACTCTATATAAATACTTGATTTGTATTGTAAATAACAAGTTTCAGTAAAATTAAAATTTCTATTTCTCTTCTTCAATACGTTGTTCTCTTTCTCTACTTTTCCGATAATCAAAAAATCCAACACTTATTATTCCGGCTTCGAGGTGTGAAAAAGACATGTAGACTTAAATGCCACACAACATATGGAGTAAGAGCATCTTTTATGGAGACGTTTTGAGGTGTCTTTAACTTTTTATAATATTAAATTTTAGACACTTGCTAGAGAGAGAGACCAAAAGTGTCTCTACGCAGACATTTAAGACACCAAAATGCACTTTTTTAAGACACTCCATTAAATGGTGTCATGTTTTTATTGGTGGCCATTGTTTAATAATTTTTTTTTTTTTTTAGACACTTAGCTCTGATCTGCATAAAGGATGCTCTAACTACAAACTACCCCTGGACCCTTGGTAAAGCCTTATAGTTTCTTGTGATCAAATAAAATAAGGAGAAGGATATATAACTCCTCCCACTAAAGTCAACAAAGGAAACTTCACCCAAGGTTTCATCGGAAAATTCCCAGAGAAGATAGAATCCATAAAGATATATAGAAAAACAATTCGTGTAACTACAAGTTCTCTCACACAAGAAAACTGAGCAGAGCCCTCAGCTTTTCTCTGATTCATGTTTCAGGATCCCAAGCAGTTGATTTTCATAAACATCTCCTTATGGATCCTTGTTCTTCATCTTCTTCTTCCTCTTCATGCAATTGGGTATATGACGTCTTCCCGAGCTTCAGCGGGGAAGATATCCGCCGAACCTTACTCAGCCACTTACTCAGAGAGCTTGAAAAGAAATCAGTCGTTGCTTTTAAAGACATGAAGATCGAGAAAAGTAAATCCCTTAATCCCGCGCTTAGGCGGGCGATTAGGGATTCGAGAATCGCAGTGGTTATATTTTCCAAAAACTACGCCTCTTCAAGCTGGTGCCTTAACGAGTTACTGGAGATAGTGAACTGCAAGAAAAATTTAGGCCAACTTGTGATACCCATTTTTTTCTGTTTGGATCCTTCGCATGTAAGGAAGCAGAAAGGAGTCTTTGGAAAGCTCTTTGAAAAGACTTGCCGCAACAAAGCAAAGAACAAGAAAATTCGATGGCAGAAAGCGTTGACATATGTTGCTAATCTCGCCGGACATCATTCTGTGACCTGGTAGGATAATCATTAATTTTTGCGTAAATGTACAGATGGATATTTTGAATAAATGTTGTCTCATGTTTGTGAAATTATATTTACTCCTTGTTAGGGATAGCGAAGCAAAAATGGTTGAGGACATCGCCAATGATGTTTTTGGTAAATTGTTTAGAACTCCATGTACAGATTTTGAGAAATGTCTTGGTATCGAAAATCATATAGCAAACATGATCGTACTGTTAGATTTGGATTCCGAGGAAGGGAGGATGGTTGGGATTTGCGGTTCCTCGGGGATTGGTAAAACTACCGTCGCAAGAGCTCTTTTGAACCGAATCTCTTGTCACTTCCAAAGTAGTGTTTTCATTGATAGGGCTTTTATGTCTAAGAGTGTGGAAATTTATAACGGTGCCAATCGCGAAGACCACAACATGAAGTTGCATTTACAAGGAATTTTTCTATCTGAAGTATTGGGGATAAGGGACATAAAAGTATATCATTTAGGCGCAGTGGAAGAGAGGCTAAAGAACCTGAAGGTTGTTATCTTCATAGATGATTTGGAAAATCTAGTCGTGTTAGATACTTTGGCGGGTCACACTCATTGGTTTGGACGTGGGAGCAGAATCATCGTGATCACTAAGAATAGGCATCTTCTAACCGCCCATGGGATTAGTCATATATATGAGGTCCCTCTCCCATCCGATGGTCTTTGTCTTCAGATGTTTTGCCAATCTGCTTTTAGGCAAACCTATCCTCCTGATGGTTTTATGGAGCTTGCTTCTGAAATTGCATTGCGAGCGGGAAATCTTCGGTCTTAGCGTTTTGGGTTCGTATTTGCGTGGTAGAGATAAAGAAGCCTGGATGGATATGCTGTTGAGGTTTCGAGAAGGTCTTTATGGGAAAATAGAGGAGTTATTAAGATTTAGCTACGAGGGGTTAAACAACAAAAATGACGAAGCAATATTTCGTCACATTGCATGTCTCTTACGTGGTGACGAAGGCAATGATATCAAATTGCTACTAGCAGATAGTGACTTGGATGTCAATTCTGGGGTTAAAAACCTAGTTGATAAATCCCTCATCCATGAAAGAAGCAATACTTTGGAGATGCATTCTTTGGTACAAGAATTGGGTAAGGAGGTTATTCGGGGACAGTCCAATGCTCCTGGAAAACGAGAATTCCTTGTTGATGCGAAAGATATATGCGATGTACTCAAGCATAACACTGTAAGTTTTCACGTGTTCTTTCAATGCATCTCACAAAACCGTGTTATCTCCATCTGTTTTAAAAACAAAAGCTAATGTTTTTATGTCTCCATTTTGTTGATGTTATAATTTCAGGGTACTGAGAAGGTTTTAAGTATTATACTCGATACAGATGAGATTGATGAGTTCTCCATACATCATGAAGCCTTCAAAGAGATGCCCAATCTCCAATATATAAAATTTTACTCTAAGACATGGGACCGAAAGAAAGAAGTAAAAAGGCTCTTATCGAGAGGCTTCAAATATTTTCCCCCAAAACTTAAATTACTGAGTTGGGAAAATTATCAGCTGAGACATCTGCCTTCTCACTTTCGTCCTGAACACCTCATTAAACTCCAAATGTGGGAGAGCAATCTCGAGAAGCTGTGGGATGGAGTTCAAGTAAGATTCCATTAATTTTATGTTTAGTCTATGAAGTAGAATGCTTATTTTACCTTTTCGTTGAGAATTCTTTTGATTGATGTGTAACTTGCTTTTTCTTCCTCAGCCACTTGCAAGTCTCAAGAAAATGGATATGCGGGGATCTAAAAACCTGAAAGAAATCCCAGATCTTTCTATGGCCACTAATCTTGAGACACTTTGTCTCAGCAATTGTTGGAGTTTGGTGGAGCTTCCTTCTTCTATTCAGAAACTCAACAAACTACAGACTTTGGATATGTCATTTTGCACAAATTTGGAGACTCTTCCAGTCAGCATCAACCTCCAAGCTCTGGATCGCCTGGATCTGTCTGGATGCTCACGGTTAAGGAGTTTTCCTGATATCTCAACCAACATCTCAGAGCTCTTTCTAAGCAAAACGGGAATTGAAAAGGTTCCTTGGTGGATCGAGAACTTCTCTAAGCTCAAGTTGATGAACATGTTGCAATGCAGAGATTTGAAGTATATATCCCTAAACATTGCCAAACTGAAGAACCTTGAGAAGGTTGAGTTTTCATCCTGCGCGGCATTGCCTGAAGTAAGCTTCAATGATACTCCAAGTGCAGAGGCAATGGAAAAAGACGATATTCACTCTAAGGTGCCAATCCCTGAAGAGACTTCCTCTTCTCTTTCAGAGAATTATTTTCCTAGAAACGAGAATAACTGCTTTAACTTGGATCAAGAAGATCTTCTTCAGCAACAATCAGTTTTGAAGAGACTGATCCTGTCAGGTGAAGAAGTTCCTTCATGTTTCACTCATCGTTGTACTGGAACATCTCTCACCAATATTCCTCTACTTCAAACCTCTCTCTCCAAACCATTCTTCAGTTTTAGTGCTTGCGCTGTGGTTGGTTCGGAAAATCTTACCTCTAGTCAGTCTTCATTCCTCATCGAGGTGTTTTGTCAATTCATTGACAGACAGGGGAACCACTTTGGATCCGCTTATTGGCCTCTGTACTTCCCGATGGCTTCGTTGGGTAGTCATCTTGTCATATTCAACTGTTGTTTACCTCTGAATGGAGACAATGCATATCTAGCTCAACGTAGTTACGATCATGTGGATATACAGTTTCATCTCACTGATGACAAGTCTGAGTTCAAAATAAAAGGATGTGGTGTAACACTCTCTGATGACGGCAAAAGCAGTACTGGTAATAATACTCACTGCAGTGAAGAGTCTGAAGACAGCGATGAAGAGACAAAGAGAAAGAGTAAGAGAATGCGGGTAAGCATTTAAATTCATAATTATTCACTCAAGATCAAACAGAAACAATATCACATATGGATCATTGAATTGTTTCTACTACAGATTACATGAAAGACAACTCAGGAACCCGCTGAATTGCTCTGCAGCCAAACCAAAAGGCTCATAGGTAATGCGAAACAAACTACAGAAAAACAATCTTATTTTAGTTGAGTATAATTTGTGACACACAGCTTTTCATAATTTGATTCAGAAACGTAATAATCTAAACTGGAATTGCACTCATGAATCAATTTTTTTTTTTTTTGCTTATAAATGTTGCTGGCTTTATAGATACGTTGCTAGATAGAAATAGAACATATGGTGTGTGATAACCACATCTATAGTGTCTGATTAAACCTGTGACTCTGCTTTGCAGATAGAGATGAAGCGGGTCAGAAGCTATGCAGAATGTCATAGCGTAGAGTGAGTGCAGCATGGTCTGTAGTAACTTTTTTTTAGTATATGTGTGCTTTGTTATTTGGGTTGACTTCTTATTTTACCTTCTACTATAGCTGATAAGCCCCACAGTATTTGTCTCCCTAGATTTCGCCTTGTACTTTTATTCTCTTTCTATTTAACCCTAAACTACGTATACCATTCGATTTAACTCAATGAAATTGAACAGGAGATTCGCGCTTTCTAAATTGCGTTTAGAGTATTTTAAATAATTATCTAATTTTTCCCAAATTTATTTTACGAGAAAAAGTTTAATGTTTTTATTTTTTTTAATTCCTAAATTGTTTATTTATTTCGCAAAACATAGATTTTTATATGATTTTAATTATTTAAAATACTCTAAACGCAATTCTTGAAACGCTAATCTCCAGTTATGGAACGTTAATTGTCAAATTCAATTTCGTAGAGTTCAATTGAGTGGTATACATAGTTTATGGTGAAATAGAACGAAAATAAATGTACAACGCGAAATTTAAGGAGGTAAATACTGTGGGGCTTATCGGCTTTAGTGGCGATAGTAGAGGCCAAAATAAGATGCCAACCCTTGTTATTTAGAAGAAAAATCTACTTTCTTGTGTGTTGTGCAGATGGGTAATGAAAATTTCTATAGTTTTACCGTGGGGCATGTATTATTGGTGTCTTTTACATTCAGTTCCAGAAACCTTACTGACAAAGTTTTGTATGCTTTACATATTTATAGCGTACCATACAAGTCACAAGAAACATTATTACTTCTTTCACACGTTTCCTGCTAAACCCAAATGTTAAATATCAATACCGTAGTTGGTCAATATAGCTAAATGTACATAGCTTCTGAACGGAAGCTATAAAACTTACGTTTCTCTGTGAAATACAAATAACAATTCTGCCCCAAATCTTTCTTAATCCGTTCCAGGATTGTGTACTGTCTATATACGGATTCTTTGCAGTTCATGAGAACTTAAGACCGTTCATTCACAGATGTAAAACATGGAGAACCTAACAGCAAACACGCGAAATCATTTCCAGCGCACAATAGAATTATTCTGCACAAACTATCTAATAACGAAAAGGGCGAAACATTCAAATAGTAAGATGTATAATACATATGCTCTAAAGTAAACCACAATCTCAAACCAAACCGATCGGTAAGGTTAGAGTTGCCATTTAGAAAAAAGGTAAACCGGAAAATGTCCTATTCTCCCAATTTATTTTTATAACAAGAACCAATTGCAAATTTACTTTATGAATAACTAGGGAAAGTCCACGCGTTGCGTGAATGAGATTATGAAATTGACATTTTTAATATACGTTTGTAACAATATATTACTGATTCGTAAGGACGGTAGGGACTGTGGCTGTAGACTTTTTTTAGTTAGTTGTGGTTGTAGAGAATTTCGCCTGCAAAATAATAAAAGACAGGTTTTGTAGCTTTTAGAAAAACTGTTGTATCAAATAACAAATAAATTAGAAAGTGGTTGTGATTGTTTTTAGGAGAACTTTTAGGACTTTTAGGATCTTCCAAGTAAAAAAGTTCGATTGGATAAATTCTGGCTTTTTGGATTTTATTTGTTATAAAAGTCTCTACCGTTTCTAAAGGTTCATGGAAAAATATTTTGATAACTTTTAAAATATCTGTAAAATATCGATACTAAATTATTTTCTTATTAATTTTAGCTTTTATTGAATAATTTTTTTGCATGATCTATAAAAAATCATAGTAATATTTGATTTAATATTTTATGAGGTGTAGAAATTATGTAAAATTATGTAAATATTTTATGAGGTGTACAATACAAATTTTAAGGAGTTGTTCATATGTTTTTTAGTTGATAAGTAAAAACAATAACAAAGTAAATAGAGGGACTTACAAACAAATAACTTAAAATCAATGTGGCACATGGCAGCCTCTCAGAGCTAGTTGAAGAAGGAACCTTACTTTATTATATAGGTACCGTTTTCCCATTTTTTTTTGGTTTTTTGTTAATTTAGATGGTGACGAGTTGCAATATTTACAAAAAACTAAAAAAAAAATGAGAAATGTATATATTAAATAAGAATTTTGAAGCACAAATGAAGTTAGCCAACTAAGCCAAGTGACAATGGATAAGTCCATGAAGATAGGAATCATCCCTGCACCAGGGATCGACTCCCGTTCTTTACACTGGCTCGCCCAATCGATATTAATGTATGGTTCTGAATTATTATCCCTTGTCCAACTAATTAATAATCTTAATCAATCAAGCTCATTAAACTAGCTACTCACCTTAGCATCATATATAATGTATTGAATAAGATATGATATTTGTATAAGTTTTAAATATATGTACGGTTTGTAATTTATAATCTCACTACACATGAAAAAATTATATGGTTCATCAGTTTCAAAATTTAATATATTTACATGAGTACATTTTTCATATGTTTTGATTTATTTACTTTGTATATCAATGTCGTTTCTAGCGTAGTTAAATCATAAACCCTAACTCAAAAGTTCAAAAATACTATTGGAATGGGTAAATTTTTTCTTCTTTTTTTTTCAAATGGAATGAGTAAATTAATTATAAATGTTGATTTGTTTGTTAATTTGTCTTCAGCCGATTACACCTCTCATTACAATCCTGTCTTCAACTTTGGAGAGATTGTTCCTGTTGGGCTTTTCAGTCCCACCAAACTCCCCATTAGTATGATATTGTCTACCGCACGGTTTTCTTTATTGAGTTCCTTCCCAAAAGGCCTGACTTATATATTGGACACTCCTTGTCCAAATTTCCGATGTGAGATTGCCAAGTGAAGAAGTGCCTTCATATTTCACTCACCAAACTATTGGAACCTCTCTCACCAATATCCCTCTACTTCACACCTCTCCGGCTCTCCCCCCCACCAACATTTCTTGAGATTTCGAGCTTGCGCTGTGGTTCATTCTGAATCTTCTCATCCTCATTTTACTTTTGGCATCCACATATCTTGTCGGTTCAAAGGTAGACGTGGAAACCACTTTGATTCCCCTTATCCACCACGTGGATTTGGTATAGAGGAGACGGGTATCCACCTTGTTATATTTGAGTGCTCTATCCCTCGAAACGAAGACAGTGCTTCTCTAGATGAACTGAGCCGCGATCACGTGGATCTACAGTTTCGTCTGAGTAATGGTGATTCCTCAACGTCCCAATTAAAAGGACTGGGTATACGACTGATAGATTGTTCATCACCGAATAGCCGACTTCAAAAATGGTAATAGTTTTGCACTTGTTTGGGAAAACGATAAAGACAAGAAGCAGAGTTTGTCAGGTGAAGAAATGCCTTCATATAACACTCACCCACCGTACTACAGGATGCTCCTCTCTAGTCATCCCTTTGCTTTATATAACACTCACCTATTTAAAACTCTCTTTTCTTCATGATGTTCATCCTTTTCAAAATACCTAAGTACATGCTTACCCTTGTATCTGCAGTTCTGCACGATGTAACTTATCCCTAATAGAGAAAAATTGTTTGTGATAAAAAACTTTTGTAAGTTTTTACATATACATGTCACAGATGTTAGTACAGATTTAAATGTTTTTGTTTTTTTTTTTTTTTTTTTTTTTTTGACAAAAGGGTTGTTAAATAATAAGAACTATTTAATTAACGCGTTGCACTTTCCACCATATGATTGATTCTCTCGATCTTCTGGTCGTCTTTGTTTCATCTTAGATTCATTTGATACAGTACACTCTTCTGGATACTCTTTGCCATCATCAATTATGTGAAGCTGCAGAACAAGAGGCCTACGAGTAACAACCAGTACATGGAAGACATTGTTGTTCTATGTAATTGTTATATCAGGAGAAAAAACTTGAGCTATATTGTGTATTGCTAAGAAATCTAACCTCCTCCTCTGAGGTAGAATTATTTTTTTTCCTACAACGCTCTCTAGGACTGAAGACTATTCAGAACTCTAGAAATGAAAACAAAATCTCATCAAATCAATGAAGACGAGCATAGATGCTCTGTCATTTTGCAAAATGTTAAGCTTAATCTTAGTGAAGTATGTGACTGATCAATAGTACATTCAACCGGCTAAGTCGAGTGATAACTTGTTTTCTTCTTATACACAGATTTGCTTAGCGTTGAGAGTTTACCAGTAATGTGTCTGAGCTGATTCCTATCATCGTTTTTGACATCGTCTTTTGTATAGACGAAATGGGTTATGGTCTCTTTTTTGAATCAATAATCGTATTCTTGTCATCTCAAAAGCATATATAGATCAATAATATCTCACTTTTTTCTTCTTCTTTTTCATATGTAAAAGACCTGTGTTTCTGTTTTGCTTTGTACTTTTGGCCAACAAATATAGACAAGAGACCTAACTTGCCAGAGAAGTTACCTTGAGAAAATGTCATCTGATGAAAAACAGAGCATTTTTAAGAAATTATCGTAAAATGTCTCGAAAAGGTTCTTGAAAATATTTCTAGATCAATCCTTATCCAAGACATACGGAGTAAAAATTCACTCTTTCTTATAATATATAAAATCCTATCTCAGATTTTGATTCATAGTAAACTTATCTTCCCACCTCTAAAACAATCTCTCTTTCTCTGTTTCTCTTGGGGATTTGATCGAACAGCTTCTGTGCGAGACTGAAACAACCATCAAGTTCTTCTCAAGGTACGTATACGACTCTCCCAATTTGAGAAATCTTTATTGATCCCTAGGATCTTGAACTCATCAATCCTAGACTCTTATTGTTCAGTGTTTGATTCTCTTAGTCTTTTGTGTTGATGGAACTGACCCACATTGAAAATTTCGAATCTTTTGCTTCTCTAAGGAAAAAGATAAGGTCTTGTTCGGAAGATTGGATCAACCGTTTGCCAGACGAACTTCTGAGCCGCATTTGTTCATACCTTTCGATGAAAGAGGCTGCTTCGACATCACTTCTCTCGAAAAGATGGCGTTTATTAGACATAGATTACTTTGGTTCACATGTATTTTATATAATATCTTGTACAGAACCGAGATACCAACTTGTATAAAGTTAACACATGGGCAATAAATGAAGACAACAGAAAATTTCCCAAAATCTCTTCTTTCTCTTTCATTGTCCCCTGCTTCTTCTTCGTTCCATTCTCCATGGATTGAGCTTGATAGAGATATCCTTTCTGTTCAAGACTTCTAATATGGTATCAGAGCTATACGCTTAGCTCGTTCCAAATTTTTTTTTTTTTTTTTCTGATTTTCGATGGTTACTACTTCTGTTCGCCGCAATCCTCGTCGCTCCACCCGACCTCGTCGTGCAGAGAGCTTGGATCCTGAAGAGCTATTGATGGATCCTGATAGCACTCACTCTCCGTTGTTCCTTCATAGTGGTGATCATCCAGGCATGGTTCTTGTTGTTGATCATCTGGATGGCTCAAACTACAATCAATGGAGCTCTGCGATGAAGATGGCTCTGGAAGCAAAGAACAAAATCGCGTTTATAGATGATTCGTTCCCGCGACCTGAGGAAGGTAATCATCTCTTTCGGATTTGGTCCAGATGTAATAGTATGGTTAAGTCTTGGTTGATGAACTCGGTGACTAGGCAGATCTATGGTAGTATCCTTTCGTTTGATGATGCTAGCCAAGTTTGGAAGGATCTGCACACTCGTTTTCACAAGACAAACTTACCAAGAACTTTTCAACTGGTTCAACAAATCCAAGATTTGCGTCAAGGTAATATGGACATTTCTGTTTACTATACTACCTTGAAAACTCTATGGGATAATCTTGATGCTGCTGATATAATCGGGTCATGTGCTTGCTGCAAAACTTTCAACTGTGCTAGTCAACGTCAAGCACAAGCTAAAACTGATAGAGCTAGAACGATTAAGTTTTTGGCTGGGTTGAATGAGAAATATTCTATCATCAGGGGTAACATTCTTATGAAGAAACCTCTTCCAGATTTGGCTGAAATATGCAATATATTGGATCAGGATGATAGTCAGAGACAATTTAGTG
Source organism: Odontarrhena argentea (assembly GCA_900406245.1). Classification (NCBI taxonomy): domain Eukaryota; kingdom Viridiplantae; phylum Streptophyta; class Magnoliopsida; order Brassicales; family Brassicaceae; genus Odontarrhena; species Odontarrhena argentea. The sequence continues at coordinate 3,544 of OVAF01002514.1, read as the reverse complement.
GAACTGCAATCTCAGCTGCTTATCAGGTTACTCAAAGCATGGTTCAACCTAGTGTGTTACCTGCAGAATCATCTATTCAATCTGGTGTGTTGAATGCGATTCAAAGAAAGGATGGTAAACCTATCTGTTCTCACTGTGGATACACTGGTCACACAACAGATAGGTGTTATAAACTCCATGGTTATCCTATTGGATGGAAGAAAGGAAAAGGTTACAATAAGGGTCAACAATCTGGTCCCACATCTACAAATGCTGTTGTTGCTCAAGTCATTCCTGATGACACTAGATCTTCAGCTAATGGTTTGGAAGGACTTGTTGGCAATATGAGCAAAGATCAGATTCAGAACTTTATTGCTTTCTTCAGTTCTAAGCTTCAGAATCAGACGTCTCCTATCATCAACAACCTTGCTTCCACTTCTTCCGGTTCACAGAACAACAGTGCTTCTGGTATTTCTTTTTCACCCTCCACATTCAGTTTCATTGGAATTCTTACTGTTTCTGAATGTGTGACTACTGTGAATACCTGGATCATTGATTCTGGTGCTACTCACCATGTCTCCTATAATAAAGAGATGTTTCATGAACTTGACACTTCTGTTAGACATCATGTAAACCTCCCTACAGGGGATACAGTGAGAGTTGGTGGAGTTGGTAGTGTGATTGTGAATGATGATATTGTGTTGAGGAATGTTTTGTATATCCCCGAGTTCAGGCTGAATCTTCTCAGTATTAGTTCGTTGACTACAGACCTTGGTTCTCGTGTGATTTTTGATCCTGATTCTTGTATGATACAGGATCTTATCAAGGGATCGACGATTGGAAGAGGTAGAAGGATGGCTAATCTCTACATTTTGGATGATGAAGACATAGAGATAGTTTCTACTTCTTTTCTTACAAATTCTGTAATTGATGCATCTGTTTGGCATCAGAGACTTGGGCACACTTCTTTTGGTCGAATAGATTTGCTCACAGACACTCTTGGCATTTCTAAACACAAAAACAAAGGACCTGTATTTTGTGATATTTGCCAAAGAGCCAAACAGAAGAAACTACCTTATCCAAATCGTCAAAATATTTGTTCTGCACCCTTTGAATTGCTTCATATTGACACATGGGGTCCATTCTCAGAATCTACTCAAGAAGGATACAAATATTTCCTCACCATAGTAGATGATCACACAAGAGTGACTTGGGTTTATCTCCTCAAACTGAAAAGTGATGTTCTGACTGTATTTCCAGACTTTATCAAGATGGTCGAAACACAGTTTGACACCAAGGTTAAATCAGTTCGTTCTGATAATGCTCCAGAGTTGAAGTTTGAAGCATTGTATAAAGAAAAAGGGATACTATCATATCACTCTTGTCCAGAGACACCAGAGCAAAACTCGGTGGTAGAGAGGAAGCACCAACACATTCTTAATGTAGCAAGGGCTCTTCTGTTTCAGTCTCAAGTCCCTCTTTCCTTTTGGGGAGATTGTGTACTCACAGCAGTATTTTTGATCAACAGAATACCCTCCCCCTTGCTGTCCAATAAGTCTCCATTTGAAGTGCTCACTAAGAAGATTCCTGAGTACACTCACTTGAAGACATTTGGCTGTTTATGTTATGCCAGTACTTCCCCAAAGCAACGCAACAAATTTCAAGAGAGAGCTAGAGCATGTGTGTTCCTAGGATATCCTTCTGGGGTCAAAGGATACAAACTGCTTGATTTGGAGAGTAATGTTGTCTTTGTTTCCAGAAATGTGGTGTTTTATGAAGATTTATTTCCCTTTAAAAAGGAGGATGAGTCTACTGAATTACAGAGTTTCTTTCCACCAGTTGGAATAGCTCTTGATGAAAGCACACCTCAACAACCCATACTTGCAACGGGATCATCTTCCTCTACTCGTCGCATTCCTAAAACACCATCACACCTCAAAGACTATCATTGCTACTCTGTGAATTCCTCAACAGCACATCCTATCTCTGAGGTACTATCCTACTCTGCCCTATCAGATCCTTACATGATATTTATCAATGCAGTAAACAAGATTCCAGAACCCTCTTCATACACTCAAGCTCAGAAACTTAAAGAGTGGTGTGAAGCAATGGGTATTGAAATTACTGCCTTGGAAGACAACAACACTTGGACTATTTGTTCATTGCCTAAAGGAAAACATCCAGTCGGTTGCAAATGGGTTTTCAAAGTAAAGTTGAATGCAGATGGTAGCCTTGAGCGCTACAAGGCCAGATTAGTGGCTAAAGGATACACTCAACAAGAGGGTCTTGACTATGAGGACACTTTTTCTCCTGTAGCAAAATTGGCCACAGTTAAACTCTTGATAGCAGTTGCAGCAGCAAAGGGATGGTCACTCACCCAACTTGACATCTCAAATGCTTTTTTGAATGGAGATCTTAAGGAGGAGATTTATATGTCTTTGCCTCCAGGATACTCTCCGAAAGAGGGGGAAAGTTTTCCTCCCAACGCAGTCTGCAAACTGCACAAGTCTCTCTATGGCCTTAAGCAAGCCTCTAGACAATGGTTCCTAAAATTTACTAAGTCTCTACTTCTATTGGGATTCAAACAATCTTCTGGTGACCACACTCTCTTCACCAAAACTGCAGGCAATGTCTATATGGCTGTTCTGGTATACGTGGATGATATAATTATTGCCAGCAGTTGTACTGAAGCTACTGCCTTGTTAACCAAAGCTTTGGAGTGCTCCTTTAAGCTGCGAGACTTGGGAACTCTCAAATACTTCCTTGGGGTTGAAATAGCAAGGAATTCAGCAGGTATATCCCTTTGTCAACGCAAGTATGTTCTTGAACTACTTGATGAGACAGGCCTCCTTGGATGCAAGCCATCCTCTGTGCCAATGGAACCAAACATTAAGTTGCGTGCAGATGACGGTGAGCTAGTTGCAGACAAGGAACATTACAGACGACTTGTGGGCAAGCTTATGTATTTGACATTCACTAGACCAGACATCACATACGCCGTTCACAAGCTTTGTCAATACACTGCCAATCCCCGTATGCCTCACCTCAAAGCTGTTTATAAGGTGTTGCATTACCTCAAAGGAACCATTGGACAAGGGTTATTCTATTCTGCAACTTCAGACTTAAAGCTCTCAGGTTTTGCAGATTCAGATTGGGCTTCTTGTCTTGATACTAGACAATCCGTTTCAGGTTTCTGTATGTTTGTTGGGACATCTCTGGTTTCATGGAAATCCAACAAGCAAAAGACAGTCTCTAGGTCCTCTGCTGAAGCAGAATATAGGTCCTTGTCTTTTGCTACTCGTGAAATGATTTGGTTGAAGTATTTGTTGGAAGATCTATGGGTGGATGTCTCAGACCCTGCTCCTCTCTACTGTGATAACACTGCAGCTTTGCACATTGCCAACAATCCCGTTTTTCACGAGAGAACAAAACATATCGAAATCGATTGTCATATTGTCAGAGAAAAGATTAAGATGGGACTCATCAAAACTCTTCATGTTAGAACCGGGAACCAGTTGGCAGACATCCTCACTAAGCCTCTCTTCCCTACTCAATTTGTCACTCT
>OVAF01002513.1:0-15549 GCA_900406245.1 Odontarrhena argentea | reverse complement strand
TGTATCAAGCAATGAGCAGACAGAGAAGCTAGCTTCGGGGTCGGTCCAACCCTTTGCCAATCATTTGAGACTTCTTGAACCACCGGTTGCTCAATCCTCTTTTAGATTGGAGGTAGAAAAAAACAAAGATGGAAACACTTGGTTCACTAAAAGGACATTAGAGAGGTATATATATACATCACTGACAACTCTAGACTTTTTTCTCCACATTATAATTTGTTTTTCGACCTCTCTCCTTCCAGATTTGTTCAATTTGTTAATAGTCCAGTAGCTTTGGAAAGAGTCATTACATGTTATTCCGAGATGTCGCAATTGGAAGCAGCTCGGACATTGTATTCACAGGTTGTAAGCACTGTATTCAAACTTGACTTCTATTCTGTTATTCTTGACTTCTATTCTAAAGTTTTTCTTTTTCTTCTTAAAAGAGGAGCCAAGACTCCAAATTCGGAGCATCAGGTATGTGTTTTAGTTTTTGTTTTATTCGTTTTGCAATTCTGGGGAGACATCAAGCATCAATTCTTAATTCTATTTCGTTCCGTTTCAGATGATGGAGCCGCAGCAGATGCCACAAAGTAAAGCGTTTCTGTCTGTATGTTGGATGAATGTTTGTGTGTTTTAAAGCCTTTCTATTGATTACTTTCCTATCTATATCCAGGAAGGAGCTCTTAAGGGCCATAGACTTAAGACTTGAAGCAATTAAAAAGGACCTGACTACATCTATTTCTCATGCATCAGCTAGAGGTTTCGACCCTCATACTGTTTCCCAACTCCAAGAATTTGCTGATAAATTCAGTGCACATCAGTTGGGGTAAGCCTTTTATTATCTTTTATTTATCATTTGACTCAACCTTTCTTTCATGTTTTCTTGTTTAATTGATTGGAGTATTTCTATCAGGGAAGCATGCAGCAAATATATCTCACTATGGAAGAAAAGGCCAGACTTGATCGATATGAAGCACTCAAATGATGTGGCTGGTGTTCACGGTGTCAGTAGTGAAAAAGATGGGACGCACCAGAAGCAAAATGCGGTTAAGGAATCAGAACATCAAACTCAAGAGTCTGCTACGACAAGTACCAAAAGGAATGAGGAGAGTGTGGATGTAGCCTCTTCTATAGTTAAGAGCAGCCAACACACGAGGCGACTCAGTGTGCAGGATAGGATCAATCTCTTTGAAAGCAAGAAGGAAAGCTCAAACTCAGGGGGAAGCAAACCTGTTGGTCTTACTAAATCTGTCTCAAGAAGAGGCAGTATTGTGAGTGAGACGAGAACTGATTTTTCCTCAGAAAAGAAATTGGAGAGTTCCACTGAGAGTACCTTTTCTACTCCTTCTCATACACCAGCACTACTAGTAACAGAGTCTGGTGAAAGCATTCCAAAGGGTGATGACGTCAAATATGAGCTGAAGAATGATTCAGGGAAAGTTGGAGATGAAGAAGCTTCTCAAGACAGAGATAAGAGTTCCAAAACTGCCAATGGAAAGAGTTTGGTTTCTGAGACTTCAGTCACTGATTCGAATGAGTCGTCCGCTTCACAAAACCAGACTGATAGTTATGTGGATAGGCTACGGAATGTCACGAGTGATGTTACATCCAGACAGAAAGAGGTGGGTAATAATGAATATAAGGCTAGCAATGTATCAAAATCATCTGTCATGTANCAGACTGATAGTTATGTGGATAGGCTACGGAATGTCAGGAGTGATGTTACATCCAGACAGAAAGAGGTGGGTAATGAATATAACGCTAGCAATGTATCAAAATCATCCGTCATGTTCCCTTCTCGCCATACACGATCCCGCTCAGCCCATGTGGAAGCTAATTTTCAAGAGGACTTGGCTTCCCAACCCCAGTATAGATCTTCTGTCAGTAAAATCAAAAAGAAAGAAGTGGTTTTATCAGATGAACAGCCAGTCTTATCTCAGAAACAACATTTTAATGCAAGAGATAGCCCTGTTGATGGGGAGGGCAAGCATGTTAGAACTAACAGTCTTAGGGGTCTTACGGCATCGGTGGATCACATACAGAAGACAAGACTGTCAAAAGAAAATCCAGGAGCTAATGATGAGTTGAAGATGAAGGCAAATGAGCTTGAAAAGCTTTTCGCTGAGCATAAACTTCGGGTTCCAGGGGATATATCAAGTTCTTCTAGGCGTGGCAAGCCGAGTGAAATACAGGTTGCACAGCCGGAGCCATCTCATTCCATAGGGATTGCGAAAAAAAACCTTTATCCTGGCAGCGGTTCTGGTGATCTCTCAAAGTTCACCACTCCTTTGGTTAGTGATAAAGACAAAGGGGATGCATTGAGAAGGAATTTCTCGGACCTTAGTCTTACGGATGATTCTAAAGGAAAGTTCTATGAGAAGTATATGAAGAAAAGGGATGCCAAACTGAGAGAAGAATGGAGTTTAAAAAAGGGTGAGAAGGAAACAAAACTGAAGTTGATGCAAGAAGCACTTGAGCAAAGTAGGACCGAGATGAAGGCTAAACTCTCTTCTTCTTCGTCTTCAGAGAGACAAGATTTGCTTCCAAGTACTCGTCGGCGTGCAGAAATATTCAGGTCCTTTAACTCTCGGTCAAGTATGAAAATGTACCAGGTAACATCATTAGGTCCATTAGCAGTTTCTTTCCTTAGTTTCTAGACAGTTAAATTTATAACTGATGATACTGTCTTTTTGTCAGCATCCTATAAACTCGTTTCAGAGCGAAGAAGATGACGATTTCCCTGACCAGAAATCTCGAGCGAAAGATAAACCAGCCAGTGCACAACAGTCAGCTGGCAACATTGCTTCTAGGAGCTCCCAAGCAAGAAAGCTTCAGCCCAATAGGAACACGTCTTCTTCTAATACTCCAAGAACCGCAGCATCAGTTCCAAAACCATCAGGTAAAGTTTCAAACACCTCTTCTGAGAGGCGAAGATCAGACAAGTCGCTCGCACAATCTGTTCCAAATTTTTCTGAACTTATAAAGGAAAACACGAAACCTTCTTCTTTAGCTGTCAAAACTACTGTGCGATCACAGGTGAGAAGTACTAGTCGCACCAAGACTACCAAGGAAGATGTACCTCTCCAAAGACCTCGATCACTAAGGAAAAGCTTCTCCGGAAACATAGACTTCACAGAATTGTCCACAGATGATGCGATGGCCTTTCTAAGAGTGGGCTCAGATGTATCAGAGAATCTTAAAAATGAAGAATATGATGAACCTGAAGCTGAGGCAGAAGAAGTCTTGGAGAATGCTGTTAGAGAAGAAGAAGGGGAAGAATTAGAAACACCTGTGTTCATAGATGGAAATCCAACGCTAGCCGAGGTATATGAGAAAGTTGATAATCCAGGGGAGGACAATTGTAGTTTCTTGCCTTCTACTATGCCTCCAAGATTGCTTACTGTTACTTCATTACTAGACTCACCCGGAGAAAGTCCTCTTTCTTGGAACGCAAACCTGCAACACTCATTCAGCTATCTTCACGAGCACTCGTCGGATGTTGATGCTTCTGTGGATTCTCCCACGGACAGCCCCGCTTCTTGGAGTTCTCGAATGAGGAAGAAATGGGGAACGGCTCAGAGTCCTATGAACGTTTCTGCTGGTGCTAATAATTTGTCTCAACACCAGTCAAGAAATGACTTAACAAAAGGGTTTAAACGGTTGCTCAAGTTTGGAAGAAAAAGCCGTGGTGCGGAAAGCTTGACGATGGATTGGGTATCTGTAACGACTTCGGAAGGAGATGATGAGGTTGAAGATAGGAGAGACCTTGCGGATCGATCATCAGATGATTTGCCAAAGTCGAGAATGGGATCCCTACAAAGTCATCTCTCTGTGGATGGACTAAATGAAAGCGAGTTCACCGAACAAGGTAACATTAAGAACATTGTCTTCTTCCTCTTTGAGCTTTCCTTTAATCAATGATACTATGAATTCTGACATATATTTTGGTTATTCTCGGGTTTCTTCTTCAAGCTCTTCTTCAAGCTTCAATCATTTCTGTTCCTGAGCTGATAGAAGATGATCAAATGTGTGGAAGCAATGTGAAAGGTCAAAACCTTTTTTCTTATATTATAATGCAAGATTTTTGCATTCTATCTTTCTTCGGATGATCAGCTAGTTTCTTCTTTACAGCGCAAAAATCTTTCTTCTCGCTCTCTACATTCCGTGGTAAAGGAAACGATTCGAAGCCAAAATGAAAAAGGTGAGCAAAAAACGGAACCTCGACGAATTTGGTTGCATTGGCATCGTGTAAAGAGAGAAGACAGATGGATTCTTTGGGTGTGTTACCATATCTTACAAGAATTTTGACACAAAAACACGCAGGCATAAACTTCAAACACGAGTCCATCTTCCAATCATCCGGTGATGTGTGTGTACCGACACTATGTGTTTGTACTATGTACCAGCTTTTTTGCTTTTGAATTTTTGAATACAATGTACAGAATAAATTTTGCTCTCTTCTTTTCTAGCAGTGGCAAAGCACACAACTGAACAGAATATATATAAACGTAGCTTAAACAAAAAACATTTCAAATGGCCGAAGCAGGCAGTCTACATATAAACAACCTAATAAAGGCACTCGACAACAAATTCTTTACTTTCTCTACAGCCATTGGTTATGACTCTAATTTAATTTTAAAAGCTTAATGTATGCAAAACTCAAAAATCCTTTCTATGCTTGTCCCCAAATGACTTCAATTACCCAATCATCGATATCTTGGTTAGGAATTATTACTAGCAGAGTTGGTTTTGGGACCTTGAAGCTCCATTGGAGAATTGGTCATGCTACCCACAGATCCATGTGTCTGAGAACTTAGCTGCGGACTCGCTGGACAAACCTCGATGTTGCTTGTACTCATGGGATGCATTGTACCCGAGCTCAACTGAGGACTCATAGGAGTTCTTTGATTCATTTGTTGGGGACTCAAAGGAGTTCTCTGGCTCATTTGCTGGGGACTGGACTGCTGCAGCTGCTGTTGGGTAATTCCAGCTGATGGCGAACTTACTTGGGGTGGTGATAAAACAGACTGCAGAGGGGAGGCTGTTGCTTGTTGTTGTTGCTGCTGCTGCTGCTGTGGTTGTTGAGGCAGCTCATGTTGCTGCTGCTGCTGCTGAGACTGAGCTAGCTGCTGAGGCTGTGCTAGCTGCTGGGTTGGCTGTGACATAGGCTGCTGTAACTGTTGCTGCTGCTGTTGCTGATGCTGCAACTGTTGTTGGGGTTGCTGCTGGAGTTGCTGTTGATTCATGTAAAGGTTCATTCCAGGTATCAGCTTAGGTGGGCCCATGTTACCCATAGCAGCAGCTCGCTGCAGGTTAGCTCGGTTTAATGTATTCTGATCCATCATGGAAAGACCGGCTGAGCTGGGGTGCATCTGTCTAGCACCCGACATGCCACTTATCCCACCTTGGGGAGCACCCATTACACCTCCTCGGTTCGCCATGTTCATCCTAATATTTGTAAATACAGCGTTTTGATGTGGTGTTAATGCACCTGATCGGATTTGCTGGCTTATGGCATTCAAATTTGATGCTGGATTCAGATTCATTGGGTTCTGACCCATATTACCAATGCCAGGAACAGACATTGATGATGAGATTCCGCTTACCCCAATCCCTCGTCCTGCCATATTCAACTGGCTGCCTAAAGCTCCGAGCCCAGCAATACTGTTGCCCATGCTTCCCATACCCATACCCATACCCATACCCATGCCTACACCTGATCCTAGCCCCATCATTATTTTCCTCTGCATTATAGCCGCCTGATGCTGCTGTAATATCTGCAGTTGGTGAGGCGAATGCTTGTTGCCCATCTGACCACTCGGCTGCATACCAGAGCTCTGGCTCATCGAGTTGATGGCTGATAGCGGATTCGTGGGCAGTATCATGGATGGTCTCTGCATCTGTGGATGCTGTTGCTGTGTAAACATGGATTGTTGATTTTTCTGCTGTTGCTGTGATGAAAGTAGCGCTGACTGTTGTGCGTCAAGCTGTTGTGGTTGCATAGGCATAGAGGCACCAGAAAGCAGTCCTTGAGACATCTGTAAGGCTTGAGAATTTGCAGGATGCATCCGTGCATTTGCAAGAATATTCTGAGTCGAGTTAATAGGCGAACTTCCAGCATTCCCCTGTTTTGATGCCTCGCCAGATGCTTGTCCAGCAACTGCATCTCCATACTGTTGCATATCGTTTGCATAGTTACCTCTCGGAAAACCACCTGCAAAATTTGGCTGGCTGCTGCTTGGGCCAGTATCGCCACGGTTTGGCTTTGCCTGGATATGTTCTTCCATGCGATATCCTTCACGGATCATCTGCACAAAAAAATCAAAACCATCTGTAATTAGCTTCTCCATAGAAACCAGGAACTCAATATAATGGTAAAAGAATTGGAGAATTACCAGTGTTTTATATTCAGCAGCAAGTAGATCGGCCATGTGCTGTAACAGAGCAAGGACAAATAAGCAAGTCGGCATAATTTTTGGGAAAATAATTTAGTATATATGAGAAACAACAAATTATCCTTTGAACCATTCTTTTTCTTACCACATTGGATAAGACGGCAAAATTAACAAAAGACATCAACCCCAAAAACATGTAATATACATATATATATATAGGAATGTAAAGTCAGCATTAAATTGAATGTTAGTGCATGCAAGTTGAAGGTATATTGCTCATAAAAATAAAATGCAGGGGAGCATAGAAAACTGTCAGAATTTAATGCGGACTTACTGTATTGGGCAAAGCTAAGAGATAATCTTCAGAAGGGAAAACATCACCATCCTCTATGTCTCCGTGATACCATGCTACTGTCCCATCGATGGGCTTCTCTGACATTACCAGTCTTGTCCTTATTCTAGGCACGAAGGACGATACAGTACCTGAAAAGACGTGGGTCAGAGTCAATCAAATAGAGAAGTATCCAAATGTATAACAGAAAACAAACCTTGCATTACAAGGTCGAACAGACCGAAGTTCAGGATTCTTGTCTTGCATGTATTCATACTGCCACCAAGAATTGATTTAGATAATGGCTTTTCCTCGTCTTTGAATTCCTCGTTGTTGGACAGTTTTGAAAGACAAAGCATCAGGGGCTGTTGATCATATGAGCGAGGTCTTCGAGAGTACTCGTCCACCTTATGCTTTTTGCAGTTTAGTTGGTACCTAGAAATATAACAAAAAACTGGGTCAACCAACAAAAAATGAAAAACTATGATAAAAAGTCTTAAAATCTTGTACTACCAACCAACATTAGCGATTAGTATTAATGAGATAAAGAGTGGGACTATGTCAACAATGCTCTAGTGCAAAAAACCATAATCAGAAGGAGAAGTATCACATGTGTGAAAGCCAATACTATAAACAGGCTAAAACTGTTTATTACTTCGGAGTTGTGACTCAGTTATAGCTGTTATATAGTTTAAAGTAAAGCACCAGCCACATGAAGGTGTGGTTGACGGGTATAACCTAAAAAAGTCATACCTTGCAGCAACTCGTTCAATATTCGAAAATTTGTCGAGGATTGCGTGATCGCTCAAGGTTTGGGCTCCCACTGAGGGGCTTCTTGCGTTAACAGGGACACTCATAGTATTGACACTAACAGGAGAACCAACAGTGCTCATAAGTTGTGTCTTTGGAAGAGAATTTGTCCTCCGTTTTGGAGCCATCTGGGCTTGGTGTTGCCTTTGCTGCATAGCTTCATTGGCACTAGAACCCACTGACTGAGTAGCACCAATAGCAGGAATAGAAGTTACAGCCTTATCCTTTTGAGCTGCTGCAACTGCCCCATAGTGGGTCCCCATTGAACCACCAGAAAACTCACCAGACTTTGATGAAAGTGGGGACTGTGGTGGAGCACCAGCCGACAAGCGAGGACTTGGAGCTGATATCCTTCTACTGAATTGTTCTTCTTTCTTGGGGTCTTTTTCAATCTGCTGGCCAGGATTAACATTCCATGATGTTTGAGGGAAATTTGGTCTTATGAATGCATTATGGGGCATCCTTGACTGGTTACGAGGATCCAAATCACTTGCATCACTTCCCACCCCCGGCACATTGTTCCTGATGCTACCATCAATTTTACCAGACTCAAATGGTTCCTCTTTAGAAGTGTATCGCATTGCCCCCTGTTGTGAAGCTGGAAATTGCATGGCACTTTCCTGATTAAAACCCCCTTCATTTTGCTGTGGTGGAAACCTCTGATTATTTGCATTTGGATACTGAATACTTCTGCCAAGCATATCTTGCTGAAGCGCATTTTTCCAATTTGTATCGGTTCCATGAAGGCCATCCATGCGTTGACCTAATTGATTCTGTGGAACTCCATCGGGACCCATGTGTAAAACCCTAGTTCGCTTATTAGGTAAACCAGGCATAGAAGATGTTTGTCCTTCTTGATTTTCCCTTTTTCTATGAAAATAAGTATCGGGATTCATACTAGCAGAGGTAGAAGACATCATTGCATCTAGTCCTCCCGGCAAAGCTCCAGAGACGCTGACAGAATTTGATCCTTGATCCTGAATGTTTCTTATATTTCCAGTTCCCAGGTACCTTTGCTGCTGAGGTGGTAAAGGCAGTGAGGAATTTGGCCCATCTTGCGAGGTCTGAGTTCTTAATCCTACCAACATATTAGTACCGGGATTTTGAATAGCCAGGTTGTTATGTGTGTGCTGCATTAACAAATGTCCCGGCATATTTCCTCGGTCTGAACTTTCAGGAAGGCGATCAATGCAACCCTTTTTCCCATGCATCTTGTTCTGAGACATGACTGCAACTTCTGTCATTTCCCTTAATCTCTTTCTCCGCAAAGTAGAAAGAGACAAATCGAGCTACATGATAGAAACAAAACTATATTAGACATCATAAAAGCAAGCGAGAAGAGAAAGCGCAAAGAGTCTTATTAGTGAGACATTACCTTAGCAGACACACTATTTCTACTCAGCCTATCTAGTCTAGGTACAGGATCCAGACAGAGTTCAGGTTGTAGGGCTTTCAATATTCGTGATTCCACTTCCTACGGTTAATGGTAGGATCAGTACAGCAGAAAATAATTACAGCGCTCAAATATACAACCTATAATTCATTAGCGACCGTGGTACCATGAGATCACCATATGTCCATGAGCTGTCTGACATCGATGGAATATCTTTGACCACATTCTCGAGTGACATCTTAAGGCGCAATTTATTTATCGTAGGAGAGGCGTGCTCTAGGGTATGTTTCCGATAGTCATGCACCTACAATAGTATTTATCAAAAACAATTAAAAAAGTTAGGTTAACATGTATGTTTTCATCTAATTCAATTACTCCAATGTGTTTCAGAACCTCATGGTAAGCAGAGTATGAGCAATCCCCAAACAATCAAATAATGGGATCTATCTTAATAGGAAAAAGTATAAATGAGTTCGAAAGTCAAACACTCACGCACTTATATGTTTGCAACACAATTTTTTATAATTATTAATTAGCAGTAACAAAGAGATTGTGAGAATACTTGAATTATTGAATAAGTTCGAACTATTTCCAAGAACTAATGGAAGGCAATGAACAAGAACTATGCCATATCAACTGATTCTCAATCTTAGTTTCTGCATTAATTCTCAAGCTAGTATACTTTGACTAGATGGCTAGGTCATGGAAGGCTTTATTCAAATAAATTAATGCAGATAAGCTACCTCACAGATGACCATCCCATCCACAAATTTGCAAGGTATATCTTCCAAAATGTCCCCAGGAAGTCTGCCAGCCTCAATAGCCTATACACCAGCAGAATTAAAAGAAAAAAGGAAAAAAAAAAAATTACTTAGTAGAACGATAACTTGAGAAGAAATTAACAAGAGACCCATCAGTAATGCAGTCACATGATTACTTGAGTTGAATGAGTTAAAAATGAACCTCTTTTTACAGATACTAAATTAACAACCGAAAATAAAAACATACGGTGGCAATAGATCCCAACTGTTACAACTCAATATAGAGTTATAAACTCCTGAAAGCAGATGGTCCGAACAGAGATCTCAAATTTTTTGGGGAGCAAACACCTCAACAAACAACTAGGAAAAACAGATTTTGTGCTTCTCAATAACAAACGTAAAGTAAAAACTTACTTTCGAATCAAGCCACCAAAACTTTAGTTACATGACTGAATGAGATAAAATAAACACAGGTCTTATAATTTAATGGAATATTTACCGGAAGAAGATTCTCTGCTGCCCTATCATATGGATGTAAGACCTTTGGAACATCTCGAAAGGATCCCTGTTGCAGAGCCTGATCCTGAGGATTAAAAACAATTGCTTAAATATAAAGTGACGTTCGTGAGTAGAAGACTCTCAAAGCATGACATACTACTACATACCTCTGAGGCTTTTCCAATGGAGTATCCATTCGGATAGAGGCTCAAAACAAAGGAAACTTCATGCTCTGCAAAGAAAAGCAAATGCACTCAATTTCGCATAGCTCGGATTTAGCAAAAACATGAGCTGTTAAATTAGTTGAGATGCTTAACCTGGAGATATATCAGGTGAAAACCTGGAAACATCACCAGCATGGCTTTCAACAGTGGCCTGGATCAAACAAAATACAAGGCAACATGGTACACCTCTTTTTCCTCATATAATTGTTCACAGTGATTTATAAATTTCAATCAGAAGAATTCTCAGTAAATTACCTTTTGCTTCCCAGATAGAACGATTCCTTTCGAATTCGACTGTTGAGGAGATTCAGGAGGAGCTGATTCAGTAGAAATCCTAGGGCGGAACTTTCTACCAACCTTGGAAATCTTAAACGAGACACCCATGGATTCTCTCCGGACTGGGTATTACATAAAAAAATGGATGAAGACTCAAAAATTGAGGAAATCAAACAAGAGAGTATGAAATTGAAACCTTATGAGCTTCCGGAGAGGATCATCAAACGAACACCGAAATGCTTTTGGATCGGAGTGAGAACGAGAGAATCCGGGCAACGTAGGATGCCCAAACACACAGATTTGAAAGGCGATTTGATCGGAAGAAGAAAAGGAGAGTAATCGTTAGGGTTCTAACTTCCAAGTAATCAAAATCGAAGAAAGATTTTTTTGCTTGCTTCTCTACACTTAGAGTTCGGTTCAAGACTAAAAAACCGGAAATTAGATTGATTGAGTTTTATGTTTTTTTTGGGGGAAAATGCCAAAAATTTCCCCAACTAATTGATTTAGGCCAAAAAAAATTCCCAATTATTTTGATTAGTCATTTAAATCATGAACTTGTTTTGATCAAGCCATTTTAATTCCATCAAATTAGGGGTGGGCGTTTCGGTTTTCGGTTCGGTTACGGTTCGGTTTTTTCGGTTTTTCGGGTTTTCGGTTTTATAAAATCTCAACCCATATGTAAATCGTTTATATTTCGGTTGGGTTACGGTTCGGGTTCTTCGGTTTTTCGGTTTCTCGGTTTTACAAAATTTCAAACCATATCGCAACCGTTTGCATTTCGGTTCGGTTCGGTTACGGGTTTTTTCGGTTTATATTTAATAATATCAAAAGAAAAAAAAAAGTTATTGATAAAATTTCGAGGATTGAATAGAGTTATCAAAATTTCAAAGTACAAATAATTAAAGCAACATAAAAAAACTAGACCAGGAAAAAAAAAAACTTCCAAGAAGAAAATATGATAAATTGTATACGAGAACACTAAAAATGTAAATAGTAGAATGACTTGGAAAACTTTTTTTATAGGGTAATTATCGTTTGTTTTAGGGTTTTCAGAAAAAAAAAATTATATTACTATAAAGTCTAATAGTCTATAATCACACTTAGATATATTAATAATAATATTATATATTTCTTCCTAAATCACAAAAACCCGAAAACCCGAACGGTTTTACGGTTTTAAACCGAACCGAAACCGAAATCGAAAGAATTTTAAAATGGTAACCAAACGGGTTTATTTATAAAACCGAAACCGAACCGAAACACCTAATTACGGTTCTGTTCGGTTCGGTTTTATTCGGTTCGGTTTTTATGCCCACCCCTACNTTTTTTGGGGGAAAATGCCAAAAATTTCCCCAACTAATTGATTTAGGCCAAAAAAAATTCCCAATTATTTTGATTAGTCATTTAAATCATGAACTTGTTTTGATCAAGCCATTTTAATTCCATCAAATTAGGGGTGGGCGTTTCGGTTTTCGGTTCGGTTACGGTTCGGTTTTTTCGGTTTTTCGGGTTTTCGGTTTTATAAAATCTCAACCCATATGTAAATCGTTTATATTTCGGTTGGGTTACGGTTCGGGTTCTTCGGTTTTTCGGTTTCTCGGTTTTACAAAATTTCAAACCATATCGCAACCGTTTGCATTTCGGTTCGGTTCGGTTACGGGTTTTTTCGGTTTATATTTAATAATATCAAAAGAAAAAAAAAAGTTATTGATAAAATTTCGAGGATTGAATAGAGTTATCAAAATTTCAAAGTACAAATAATTAAAGCAACATAAAAAAACTAGACCAGGAAAAAAAAAAACTTCCAAGAAGAAAATATGATAAATTGTATACGAGAACACTAAAAATGTAAATAGTAGAATGACTTGGAAAACTTTTTTTATAGGGTAATTATCGTTTGTTTTAGGGTTTTCAGAAAAAAAAAATTATATTACTATAAAGTCTAATAGTCTATAATCACACTTAGATATATTAATAATAATATTATATATTTCTTCCTAAATCACAAAAACCCGAAAACCCGAACGGTTTTACGGTTTTAAACCGAACCGAAACCGAAATCGAAAGAATTTTAAAATGGTAACCAAACGGGTTTATTTATAAAACCGAAACCGAACCGAAACACCTAATTACGGTTCTGTTCGGTTCGGTTTTATTCGGTTCGGTTTTTATGCCCACCCCTACCATCAATAGTCAACAATAACTGAAGTTTAATCTCGTTAAGTATCCTTCCTTATAATTAGCTAAACGACATCGTTGGTAAAAATGAGAACTCCTTCGATATAAGTCTCCAATTTCGAATCTATGACCGACGGCTCCTCCCCACCGTATTCATTGCCACCCATCACCACAGTTTGAGCATCACGTTGTTGTCTTCCGCTTACACATCCTAAGAAAATTGATTTTTGTACGCTTATGTCCTCCTTATCATTGTTTTTCGTTGTGAAACAAATGTTTTGTCTAAGTTCTTGATCTAGAAGACAATACAAACTCTTATCCTCTTAGTAGTGAATGATTTTGTGAGTGCAGTGCCTGCAATTGTAATGCTAGTTTATATACAATGTGTTTATTTGGCTTAGTTGCTATATAGGAGGATTGTTTGACACTTTCTTCTTTATACAGTGGTCAACTCATGACTATAGATGAAACCATCGTTATCTTCTGACTTTTCACATTTGTTCTCATATATGAAAACCGCATGATGCAAATAAACATTTCTTAATTATAAGATTATAATTTTTCAAATTTTTGTCAAGCATAGCATTCACTGTTAAAAAACCAAAAGCGAATGTTTCACGTTAGCAGGAGTTCAACTTGGTCGTTAAGCTTTTGCAATTTGAGAATTTGATACAGTGTTCCTTATGATACATTACCTATTATGATTGGATCTTGGTAGGCAAGATAGGCTAAGAACATCATGGGCAACATACTATCGTGCAACACATGTTGTAATTGTTTTTATCGATAACACAGACATACCTATGTTACTCGGGCACAAAGATCTTCAAAATTCGGTCATACTTGTGTTTGTAACATGATTTAAAGACGTTATGACTCTATAGACAAAACATGCATATAATCTTATCCAAACAAGCTTTCTTCTCTTTTTTTTCGTTATCCACTCCCACCTTCATCCTTTTCAAAGCAGTAGATTTACTCTCCTCTCTACACCAAACTCAATTAACATTTTTGATCTAATTTCATCACCTTCTCTTGTTTTTCTTAATTCTCTACATAAGAAAACCCACCAGCAACATCAATGGTGGAATCTCAATATTAAATCTTCTTCTTGAGAATACAACTTAGTTCCCTAATAAAAGTTATCGGCCATGAATTCCAAACAGATTTAACTGAAGGGTTTTTCTTTTTATTAAAAGATAGCTTATTTTATACAATTTTGTAAACAATCATTAACGGTGTTAAACTTCAGTTATAGTTGACTAATGACAGGAATAAAATGACTTGGTTAACACAAGTTCATGATTTTAATGGCTAATCAAATAGTAGGGATTTTTTTTTTGCTTAAATCAATTAGTTGGGAATTTTTTGACATTTTTCTGTATGTTTTTTTAATTTGTGNAACGGTGTTAAACTTCAGTTATAGTTGACTAATGACAGGAATAAAATGACTTGGTTAACACAAGTTCATGATTTTAATGACTATATAATCAAATAGTAGGGATTTTTTTTTGCTTAAATCAATTAGTTGGGGATTTTTTGGCATTTTTCTGTATGTTTTTTTAATTTGTGTTTTTTTTTTCTTCCCTTTTTTGTAAGACCCTATCATGTTGGATTTCCACTTGATAAAAAAAAAAATTAGGAATTCAAAAACTAACCGAAGAAATTGGAGATCTAATGATCAAGATTTGGCCATTAGTTGGTTTTTTTTTTGGCCATTAGTTGGTTATTAATTTTCTTTTAAATATACAATCGAATTTTTGTATCATATTTTAACGTATTTCAACTACCAAATTCTTAAACCAATCCTTTTTTTTTCCAATTATGAGAATTTTTTTTAACTAGTCATTGTAAAAGCTAATCCTCAGCCTCCATCTTATCAAATGATAACTTGAATTTGATTGCTCTGGTTAGCATTATGTAAGTTGAACCACCTAGTCCTCATATCCATAGGCAAGCTTCGTATGGTCATCTTACCTGAGTCAACACGCTGCTCAAATGAAGTTAATTTATGACTGGAAGATCCCACATATTACACTTCATTACGGATAGCCTCCACATTATCATCTACCTCTTGTAATCCATCCTAGACTATCAAATTGAGAATGTGTACAACATCGCATATGCATGGATGCACGACCTAAGACCAGTGAATCATTTCCCATTAACTTAATGCATTCTTAAACTTAAGTGTTGAAGTGCTGGTTGTGGCATTATCAACAGTGATGGTGAAGATCCTTTGTATGCCCCATTCAGCCAAACAATTCAGAAGAACCTTTGATATAGTTCTTCCTTTATGAATAGAATAATTCTTAAAATCGATGATTAATTTTCTTAAATCTCCAATTTACATCAACATAATGAACTATAAGCATGACCATATAGCTCGCACATGTGGTGGTTGAAACCCAAATGTTTGAAGTAAGTCATACACTATGCTTTGTACACTTGAACATTTTTTTCATATTCTCTCTCTTTTCCACGTACATCTGCGCAATATTTCTTGTTGTTATTATGTGGGAATGACGCTTGTAGAGTTTCACTTTTACGGTAGAAATGTCTCCAAGCAGTACTCTCAATCAATCTCTAGCATCAAGTTCATCACGAGAATTACTATTGATAACATGTAAATATTGCATATTCCAACATGTTTTCTTGAGCATTTAGATTAGTATTCATGGCATTCATGATAGGTTTTTAG